>BKCH01001878.1:0-57064 GCA_008635985.1 Ficus erecta | reverse complement strand
AAAAAAAAAAAAAAACCCCCCCCCCCCCCCCCCCCCCCCCCCCCCCCCCCACCAAACAAAAAAAACTCATCTTTTTACATATTTCAATTTTTTTAATTGAAATGAAAATTTGTTAATCAATCAAATCGACAAAAATAGGATTCTCAATAAGTTTGGGTATCCCGTTCAACAAAAAAAAATGTTTGGGTACAACATTCAAGACGGATGACATCCCTCGATGAGCTTCATGTTGTCGAGTGCTTGGTCCTTATATGACGGAATGCAAGATTGCTAACTGGTATAAGATGAGAATTAAGACAAGTTTTTGCCCCTCAAATCAAGAGAAATTATTCAGTAGACGGGGTGTATCACGTTATCGTGCTTATTTAGTACACACGCTCAATTAAATTTGACATTTGACTAGTACTTTATTCATGCATTTTTTTGTTTTTAAGTTTCTCTTTTCTAATAAGTATTACCTTAATTATTAAATTTGAAAAACATTAGAAGATATATATTTCAATACCTATCAACAAGGAAATTGAAACAGCATGCTTTTGAAATCTGGTGAATTTTTTTTTCTTATATTTAAGAAAGAAGGTTTTGATTAGTTATCTTCATGATATTAAAAATAAATAAAAAAAACTTTTGAGCAATTTGGTTAGGATCTTCTTGTGTTTTCATGAATGAAGATTTATTATTATTTTTTTCTGTGTATTGATTTTTAGTTTATTTGAATGAGGAGATTTCTTCGTTTCAAGCAATAAGTTTTCGTTTGAAAACAACTAATCGTTCAAGGCGGTTTTTTGAAATGTAACAAAAATGAAAAACATCTAAAAATATACAATATAAATGAAAATAATTATTTTTATAAACCAGATCATTAAATGTGTTTATATTGATATAATTTGCAACATAAATAACTCTTTTGAGTTTTTTATGCCAAAAATAGTTAAAACAAAAATATACATTTTTTTAAAAAACAAATTACAGCTTTCAATGACAAAAATTATACTCCTTTCTAAAATTTAGACTTTCAATGACAACAACGATCTTTGTCATTAAATGCAATTGGACAACAATTTTACTGACAATTTTTAACGGCAACTAGTATATCGCCGCTAAAAGTTGATAATTTATGACAAAAATTGAAAAATTAATGACAAAATTGATCATCGTTAAAAATAATTAATTTACTAGATTTTCAATGACAACGACCTTTGTCGTTAAATTCGATTGGACAACTTTTGTTGATAAAAAGTCGTTAAATACGATTGGACAACTTTTAATGGCGACTAGTGTTTCGTTGCTAAAAGTTCATAATTTACTATAAAAAGTGGTTAATTAACTGCAAAGTTGGTCATCACACTACTACAAAATGTGGATTCCACGACGGAACTTCCACGACCGTTTTTTAAAAAACCGTCGTGGAAAATGCGGCAAAAACACGGAGCGGAACAGAGTTTCCGAAAACCGTCGTGGAAGCTGAAGCTTCCACGTCGGTTATAAAAAACCGTCTTGGAAGAGCATGCTTCCACGACGGTTTTTAATAACCGTCGTGAAGCTTGCAAAAAAAAAAAAAAAAATTTTGCAAAAAAAAAAAAAAAAAAAAAATTTTTTTTTGATTTTTTTTTTTTGCAAGCTTCCACGACGGTTATTAAAAACCGTCGTGGAAGCATGCTCTTCCAAGACGGTTTTTTTATAACCGACGTGGAAGCTTCAGCTTCCACGACGGTTTTCGGAAACTCTGTTCCGCTCCGTGTTTTTTGTCGCATTTTCCACGACAGTTTTTTAAAAACGGTCGTGGAAGGGTCTTTTTTCAAAAAAAAATTTTAAATTTTTGGACTCTACCACGACGGTTTTCCCCAAAAACCGTCGTGGTAGGTACTAATGCGGGAATTTCAAATTTTTTTAAATTAAATTCAATTTTTTGGAGCATGTATTAAAACCAAAAAAATATCATCTTTCTCACCCCATTACATTCCGAGCATTTTCACTTTTTCACTCTCTAACTCCATACCCAAAGCCACCCAATTTCTTCCCTCTATTTCTCTCCGATGGCCTCCTCCACCACTCACGCGGCCTCCTCCATTCTCCGACGGGTCCACCAAGGAACTCACGCGGCTTTCCCTCTCTCTCTCGCCGCACTCCGCCCATACCGACGCTCGACAAGTCGGTAAGTTGTAATGTATATTGCTTGGGTAATGCACGGATTTGGAAATTTTTCGTCCAAAATGTTGATTTTGTAGATTGTTGAGTTGGGAATATTCCGTCCGAAATGGCCAAAATCCGTCCCCTACATTTCGGTGATTGTTCATTGTGGTTGTGTTTTAGATTGAATTAAATTGGTTGGGTAAGGCATGGATTTTGGGAAATTTCCGAAAAAAAAGTGTTGATTTTGTGATTTAAATGTGTTCCGGAAAAAAGTGTTGATTTAGTGGGAATTCGTAAATTTTTTTTTTTGTTACCTACCACGACGGTTACTCAACCGTCGTGGTAGCTCCATTCGTAAATTTTTTTTTTTCATTGTTGCCTACCACGACGGTTTTCGAACCGTCGTGAAATCCAAATATATACCACGACTGTGGATTCCACGACGGTTAGAAAACCGTCGTTTAAGTATTACCACGACGGTTTTTAACCGTCGTCGAATCTCTATTTTGTAGTAGTGTCATTAAAAATCACTAATTCTGTACATATTCAACGACAACATATGATTGTCATTACTTAATTTAAGTTGTCGTTAAAAGTTTACCTGCCAATATGAGGGCGCCAAAACTTGTCGGCACCAAAAATCTCAAATTTTAGCGACAATATGAAGAAATGTATCGCCAATAAAAGCTTTTTGACGACAGTATAGTTGTCGTTGATGCTTGTATTGCATTCTGTCGTTAACATCACAGTTTCAATGACAGGTTATCGCTGAATGTCACTTTCAGCGACAAAATTTTAATCGTCACTAAAAATGTTGTCGTTGATTCTCACTTTTCTTGTATATGTTTTGATTTTGTGGATAATTTCGACGGGAAATGTCAATATCGATGGATATCCTGAGAAAAAATGGATTCTCAAAGAAAAGCTTAAATTTTTTGCCGAAACTTTATAAAATGTAAAAAGAATGAATATTCTTAATCTGAACTAATTTTAAAACAAAAACAATCCATTTGTTATCAAATACAAAATTATATCCCACAATGTAATATGAAATCATAATAATTATGTATTGATTGTAATTTCAGTATGATATTAGATACTCACTAATTACTACAAACAATATAAAATAATATAAGATAATACATAACAATTAAATGTCAAATATAAAAGAATACGTACGAATTTCTAGTGTCTTTAATAACAAAAAAAGTTTCTAGTAGGCTAGAAAACATTAAGTAAGTGTTGCTCTTGATCTAAATAATACATTTACCAAGATATTACCCTTAAATAGTTTGAAAGTAATTGATAATATATCACATGTATGTTTCTTAGTCTTAGCTTCCAAAAGTTAACGCATAAATTGGATATTGTTGATTTATCCAACTTTATGAGTAGCATTGATGGATATACAATGACATTTTAATATCAATTTGTGGTAGATAATATACCAATATATTAAACGTCTCGATTTTATTTCTCTAAACTAGATCATATTTGAGAACTATAAGAAGGATTATAACTATATAAATTTTACTCAGTTTCTAAGCTTATGTAATCAAAATTCAAGATGATAGAATCCTTATCAATTTGACTCATTTCAGGTATACCAAGTCTTCTTATATGTTATTTTGGTATAATCGTTATAGGTTAAAAAATGCAATAACATTTTATTGGCATTTTCTGAAAAATGAAATGGACAATATAATTAAAATTTAAAAAAAAATCCATGATTTTTTAGATAATTTGTGAAAATATCGAATAATTTCATGGACATTCACGGATATTTATGAATATTGTGGATATTTTTGGATTTGTGGACATTTGATGGATACTTCGGGAAGAAATATCTTTTCCCCGTTATCCATGTTGAGATTTCAAAATATGGATAATGTCGTGAAAATATCGATAATGTCTTGGACATTTTCATCCTTGATCGTGTGTGTCTCTTTTATATTTAGGCTCCGTTTGCTGAAACGGTTTAAGTTGAAATTTTTAAGTTTGAGTTAGTTAACTTTTTAAAAACTAGTTATAATTTATATTGACTTTTCAAAAAAAAGACAAAAACTGAGATGAAAAATTTGAGTTTAAGATGTTTCATCAAACGGAGCATTAGTATTTTTTTTTTTTTTGATAAGTAAGCAAATAATAATTCATCTTTTGTTCTGTCTTGCATTTGTTTTTTGTAACAATTTGTGAAAAAATACCGGAAAAAGATAACCAAAAATTGGAAAACAGAAACAAAAACAAAAAAATTTGAAGTACAATTTATGGAAAAAAATTTAAACATTCGACCACAGTGGGAGTCGAACCCACGACCTTTTGATCCGAAGTCAAACGCGCTAATCCACTGCGCTATGCGGTCTGAGTGGTCCCTTTGCATGTAATTTACAAATTATAACTTATTTAAACTACCATAATTCCCAATTTCTTTAACCCAAAAAACATTCATGAGCCCTTTTGTTACCTGAATTACTATCAAGCTCTCCATTTAAAAAATAGAAAGAAATACCTTTAAAATAACGTTTAAAAAACTTCATAATATTATGTTAAAAAAATAGACATAAATAAATTTAAAATTAAATTAAAAAACTTCAAAAGATTAATTTTTTTTAAACTTGAGGATGAGAATATTCAAACTCTATACATTTTGGTAGAATCTAAATGTGAAATTGTCGTTAGATTATATTTGTAAAATATAAATTATTTGGTTAAAAAAATGAGTGCAATTTTTTGAATTTTGCATTATATTGGAAACTTTTTTTCTCTTCAAGTAAATTTGAGTTTAAAATATTCATTTTTGGACTTGTTAACTCAAAATTAGCATAATTTTCCACACTGTTTTTTGTTTTTAAGTGTTAAATCAAAATTAGCACAATTTTCCACACTGCTTTTTGTTTTCTAAGGAAATTTTTTTCTACATAATTCTCTCTCTCCCTGCTTCTTTTTTTTTTTTTTTTTTTTTTTTTTTTTCGGTTATATATATTTGTTGGTTTCATAAAACATAAGACCACGTGGCCCAACCATGCAGCAAAGCATAACATAACATTTCCATATTCTGGTCAAAGACATTAACTCCTTAAAATTACAAAAGACCCCCGGATACTTTTTCTTATTCCCAAACAAGCCCCCAAATTCTATACTTAATTTTCCAACACACCCTGCCTCCTTGCCCTCGATTACTTCGATTATTCACTCCCCTTTCTTTCCCCTATTTTCGAAAGGGCCCTGATTCTAGGGTTTCCGTCCTCCTTAACCCCTCTTCCTGGTAAATTCTTTAATCTCTCGTCTTAATTTTGCCTTTCTATTTCTTACCCAGATTTTCTTTTCTTCGTCTCTCTCTTATCCCCATTAATTTAATTGAAAAAGGTGTTATCTTGATAATGATTTTGGGCAATTTAAGCTGTTGGCTTTGTTGGCTTTTTTTTTTTTTTTTTTTTTTTTTTTCTTCTTGTGTTTTAATTTTAGAATTGTGGTATTTGGTTTGGGATTCATGGTTTTTTTATTTTTTACCCTCTCTGAAAGGGGTGTTATTTGCAACGATTTTTTCTCACTGCATTTTATCATATAGCTTGTTTGTGTTGACTTTTTTTTTTTTTGCTCATTTTTTTCCAGCTGACCCACCATGAAATTATCTGATGATGAAGCTTTTGGCATTAAGATTGAATTTTTAAATTTTTTTTTTTGCTGGTACAGAAATATAAAATTTTCAACTGGGGATTATTGGGGTTGTGCAATTTTGTTTTTTGTTTTTTGTTTTTTGTTTTTTGTTTTTGGCTGGATAAGATTGTAAATTTTGGGATGGGATGCAAGTTATGATTTAATTTTTTTCCCTCTCTTTTGGTATATGAATATAATTTTTGGGACATTCGGGTTGTGCAATTTTGTGATTTTTTTTTTCTTTTTTTGCTGGATAAAATTGTTAGCTCTTTTATATGCTTCACTCGCTAAGATGAAATTTCAAAACAAGTGTTTGGGAATTTCTTGCTGATTTTGTAAAAGGGGCAAACCTTACAACTTTTTCTTTTGGTGTTATTCAATTTTGCTTTAATCCACGAATTAGTAGAGAATTCAATGAATTGGATGCTGGAATTTGAATAGTAATTCTTTGCTTTCTGTGCGAATACAAAATCTGAAACATTTTTTTTCCTTGAAAAAATAATATCTTGGGGATCAGTAGGTTCAATACTTCTTATGTAATATGCCTCTTTTCCATGGTATCACTGAGTACTTGTGAGCATTATCACTCTGTAAGAAAGAGTGAACGGATTTAGTGGAATCGAAATATTTGTATGAACCACATAAAAATTGCTGTAGATGATTTGTCTTTTAATTTTTTAACTCTTTACTTTGAATTTGTGAAGTTGTCTTGTAATGGCGAGGCCGAAGCTCATCTTAATCTGCCAGTCTCTTGGCGAATTCATCACAAATAATGATGGGACGTTGTCGTATAATGGTGGGGAGGCACATGCTGTAGACATCACTCCCGAAACACTATTTGATGATCTCAAGTTGAAATTAGCTGAAATGTGGAACTTAGAATACGAGTCCTTGTCCATCAAATATTTTCTCCCTGGGAATAGACGAACTCTTATCACTATGGCCAATGATAAAGATCTAAAAAGGATGTATGACTTTCATGCGAGTTCAGTAACTGCTGATGTTTTCATCCAAGGAAAAGTGGGTTTCCTTCGTCAAGCTGTGAACTTGCGTGGAACTGGAAGGTATACTTCTTTTTGTTTTGTCTTGTCACATCCTAGATTTATTAGTAAACCTGCTGTTCTTTCTTCTTTTTTAGACACTTAATAGTTAGGTTGTTGAAAATCGCTGGTCAACAGTTTTGGAATTAGAGCTATCCTTCTGTTCTTGTTGCATTAGACAAACAAAGCAGTTCATTTTATATAGTTCCTTAGTTTATGAAATGATGGCAAGTCGTTAATTTGAAGCTTAATAACTGGCGTGCGCCGGTGATTGTGGCAATATCATGAGCAAACTTTGTGGAATCACATTTGTCATTACTTGCAGGACAAGTGGGTTGAAAGAAGCTGAAACTGTAATGCCCATTGCTGCCGTTGCTGCTTCTTTAGTTTCCATGCGCCCAAGTTCAGTGCCTGCTGATACTAATCTTTCCAATGTTGATGATGATAATGATGATGATGATGATAGCGATGATGATGATGATAACGACAAGGATGACGATGACGGTGACGATGATGATGAGGATGATGATGATGATGATGATGATGACGACGACGACGACTATAAGCATCCTTCTGTCAAGACTAGCACTCCAACTGGTTCCAAAGCAGTTACTCCTGATGCCTACGCAAACGATTCAATCACAAGTGATATGGGTTCCACCCCGGCCGACACTGTTAAGAAACGAAGACGCGATGCATCCAGGAAAAGTGGTGCCCGTCATCATCCTTCTGTTGGTTTTGCCTCTGATGTTGGGGAAAAAGCCAAGAGTACACCTCGGAGAAAGAAAATCTCAAAGCGCAAGACTGCAAAAGTTCTACATGAAGTGGCAGATGGACTAGGTAACTCCGATGCTGTCTCCCTTCTAGGTAGCTCTACTGATCTCCCACCTGAAAATTAGTGGCATTGTGGAAAAATGGTATTACTGGTGTGGATCAGGAATTCAAAAGTGTGTATGAATTTCGTGAGGCACTACAGAAATATGCCATTGCACATCGTTTTACGTACAGGCTGAAAAAGAACGACACCAATCGCGCGAGTGGCAGATGTGTAGCCGAAGGCTGTTCATGGAGGATTTATGCATCGTGGGATTCAACTTCAGAAACTTTTAGGATAAAGAGTATGAACAAAACACATACATGCGGAGGGGAATCTTGGAAGGCCGCTCATCCAGCAAAGAATTGGGTGGTAAGTATCATTAAAGATAGGTTACAAGGCAGCCCACATCACAAACCAAAGGAAATTGCCAAGAGCATTCTCCGTGATTTTGGGGTAGAGCTAAACTATACACAAGTATGGCGTGGCATTGGGGATGCCAGGGCACAACTGCAGGGTTCATACAAGGAGGCGTATGGTCAGTTACCTTGGCTTTGTGAGAAGATGGCAGAAGTGAATCCCGGTAGCTTAATCAAGCTTTTCTCTAATGATGAGAAAAGATTTCAGCGTCTTTTTTTGTCCTTCCATGCGTCGATACATGGTTTTCAGATGGGTTGTCGCCCCCTTATTTTTCTTGAGGCTACATCGCTGAAATCAAAGTACCATGAGATTCTCTTGACAGCTTCTGCATTGGATGGAGATGATGGTATTTTTCCGGTTGCATTTGCTATAGTAGATACCGAGAACAGTGATAATTGGCGTTGGTTTTTGGAGCAATTGAGGTCTGCCTTTTCAACTTCCCAAGCCATAACTTTTGTCTCTGACAGTGAGAAAGGCTTAAAGAACTTGGTGCTCGAGGTATTTGAGAATGCTCACCATGGTTTCTCTATTTACCACCTATGTGAAAACCTGAAAAGAAACTCGAAGGGTCCATTCTATGGGGATGGGAAGAGTTCATTGCGCATAAATCTTCTGGCTGCTGCCGATGCAGTCCGACTCAACTTCTACAAGATGCACACCGAGCAAATTAAGCGAGTTTGTTCTCAAGCCTACGACTGGTTAATGCAGATTGAGCCGGAGTATTGGACAAGTGCATTATTCAAGGGTGAGCCTTATAACCATATTACTGGCAATGTTGCAGAGTCATACATAAACTGGATAGAGGAAGTGCGTGAGGCACCCATAATACAGAAGATTGAAGTGCTGAGATCCAAGACAAGTGAACTAATTAATTCTCGGAGAACGGATTCAAGCATGTGGTCTGCAATCCTTGTTCCGTCTAAGGAGGAAAAACTGCGAGAACAAAGGAACAAAGCGCATGGCCTTAAAGTATTGTTTTCATCAGAGACCCTCTTCGAGGTTCAAGGCGATTCCACTCATGTTGTGGACACCGATAAGAGGAGCTGTACTTGTCAAGCGTGGAAACCAACTGGTCTTCCTTGCAGCCATGCCATTGCCGTCTTCAGTTGCACTGGTAGAAACATATACGATTACTGTTCAAGATACTTCACCATCGATAGCTACCGCTTCGCGTATTCGGAATCCATCAACCCTGTATTGGCCACTTGTAAGCTTTTGGCCGATGGGGAAACTGACTCAGAGACTAGCCATGTTCTTCCTCCTCTAACTGCGCGCCCGCCAGCGCAAAACAAGAATAAAAAGGAGAGCGAAACGGGGGGAAAAGTGAAAAGGACTAGAGTAGTTACTTGTGCCAAGTGCAAGGGAACGGGGCATAATAAAGCTACATGCAAGGCAGAGTAGATCTTAGATTTCCTTTGTACAGTGGGTTTTTTTTTTTTTTTTTTTTTTTCACATTTGTATTGCAAGTCATGGATTCTGAGGACTTTCAATCTGAATTTGCTGTGAATTTTTTCTCTTTATGAATGTTGGTTACTCTTAGTGATGGTAACATTTAGTGTTTTGCATTTTCCCCAACAATAATAATATATTTTTTCTCTGATTCTCATGCTATTTGTTTGTGCTTGACGAGTTTTAACCATCCTTTTTTAAGATTTTGCCCTGCCCTATACAAGTGAGTTTTTGGGAAATTTTTTATTATAAACTGAATAAAGGATATGGTTGTGGTCCTGTCATTTCCCGTTTTTTAAGACTTCACACAGGTAGGGACAATTCTCCTGGATTGACATAGGATTTAAATCTCCGATCTCCTACTTAGTGAGATCTTTAAGGTTGATTCTCACGTCAACCCATCCACTCTTGCGTGGACATTTCATTTCTTAATTAAGAATCCTAAAGGTTGAATCTCACTTGGGAGTTTTTGGGAATTTCATTTCTTAATTAAGAATCCCTTTTCCATTACAAAACTTTGAATTTTTTTTTTTTTTTTTTTTTTGGGAATATAAAGTAAATCACATCTTAACGGAAGTTAAAATAAGGGATTTATAGCTAAATAGTCATTTTTTAAGAACTTTTTTAATAAATAGCCGAAATTTTTAAAAATTAGTTAAAAGACCATTTTTTCTAAAATGGTTAATCAATTTTCTTATATGGTCAATTAGTGATTGATCATATAATAGTCAATCATTGATTGATTTACGGTCAATCATTGATTAACCATAACATACGTCACTAAATTTTATATTAAATCACCAATTTTCATAGTCACTGATTGACCAAATCTGAAAACTGACAAACAATCATTTTCCTAAATATAAAAAAGTTGGACCATCTAATAGATTAGGTGATTAAAAAAGACTACCCAGTCTAATTTTCTTAAAATAATTAAACATATTTACGAAAGTTAAAATAAATACAATAGCATATTTATCATTAACAATTTATTTATTAACTAAATAAGTTTGTTGAGAGGAAAAAAAATAACTCGTAAATAAATTATTTCAACATTTTTATGAATATGCCATTTATTTTTTTTGCGTCTGTAATTATTTTTCCCTGTTATTTTTCCCACTGCATGAAAAGGGACTTTGTGGTAAAAAGACATTTGTTGGTAATGCATTATTTTTGTAATATCAAACGATATGGCAATTAAATATAGAGTGGTTCTATTAGCATATTAATCTGGACTCTTCACAACCCTTATTAATTAAATTCTTTACTTACAAAAAAAAAACCTATATAAAATGACATAAAAGGACAATAATAATACACTTAATTACATGAATAAAATTATGTTTGAAACCTGAAACCTATACCCAAAACCTTAATTTTCACCCTAATTTTTATTCTTCAATGAGTAGCCCAAAAAATTTTGAGGTATTTTAAATATTTCAGTTGCTTTTTTTTTTTTTTTTTTTTTTCACTGTGTACTTTTTGTGTTGCGGTTGATTTTTATTTTTTGTATATGTATTTTTTCTATGTACTGGTCTTTCGCTTTTTTTTTTTTTTTTTTTTTGTTGTTGTTGTTCGTCATCTTTTTCTTTAATTTTTCTGGTTCTGTACGTCGTTTTTCATTAATCATGTACATATATAGATATATGAATATGTTATATGTTGTTTTTTTTTAATTTTTTTCTTGCAAAAATATTATTTTAATCCATTATATATATTTACGTGAATATGTTATGTTATTTGTCCTTTTTTTTTTTAACAGGTTGGTTTTATGTTATTATTATTATTATTTTTATATGTTATGTTATTTGTCTTTTATTATGTTATGTTATGCTATTTTATAAAGGCAATGTTGCTTCCGCCATATATTCATTGCATTTTTTCACAATATTTTTGTTTTTATTTTGTAGTAACGAAGGTGGTTTTCCCATGCTCTCTTATTGGTTGTATGTCCGTTGCGCTAGATTTACGTATACACGGTCTTAGTCTCAATCGATCGAAGTTTTCCATTAATTATAGCTGTGTAGTTGAAAGAATCATATGTGTGGATAATTAGTGTTTTTTTTTCAATTTCCCATTATTGGAATTTGATGTATGTTTTACCCCCTTATGTACTTTATTAGAATTTTAATAATAGAACTGATATGTACTTGCGGTTAAATTTCCATATGATATGACCTTATGGTATGAGGTCATTTAAGTTAGTATTTGTGTTTGCATTTACATTCCTTTGTAATTTTTTTTATGTTGTGGTGTCCTATAATTATAACAGTAATAAAGAAAAATTTTATATTTGTCTCTGAATTTTAATGCTTTAGTAATTTTGCCTCCTGAATTTTAAAACCTGGTACTAACACCCCTCTACCTTTAAATCAATAGCGAAAATACTCATTGAAATCTAATCTTTGCCCTCTAAACTTTAATACCTCCTTAAAACTTTAAAATGTTAGAAAAACACTCATTCCATCATATTCTATCCATTTAAAGCTCAATGTGCTACTAGTTTAAATGATAAAAAGTTAACTTGAACTAAAATATTTCGTATTACAAAAATAATCCTAAAAATCTATTAAAATTTAGTATGACTATTAAAAAAAAATCAACAATACTTCGCGCAAAAACAAAGCAATCTGTACAATTACTAATAATTATCTTAATTGTTTTTCATAGATAAAAATAAATTTCAACTTAACAAAATCATTTGACAAGATTAAAGCAAAGCAATCACAAATTTAACCCTTTATTTATTTATTTTTTTCTTCGATAAGTGCACCTTTATTTCTTCAGTAAACCAAAAAGTCTCCAAAAAGAAAAAAGAGTGATAATTATACGAAAATACACTTTTATTCATATAATTTATTAAATAATTTAAATTTTAATTGAGTACTTCCATGATTTTAATTCAAAATATTTTACTTTAAAAATATTTAATTTTAATTTATTATATTTAATAATCTATTTATTTTGGGTTTATCTCATTTTCCTTTAATTCCCTTTTTCTTTTCTTTTATTTTTATTTTTCTTTCTTTTCTTTTCTCATCTTTCCTTCTGCAGGTGTGCTACTCCAGCAAACTTCCTCTCGTGTGCGAGAGATTTGGGCTGCGTAATTTTTGGTCCAAGTTTTCCTCCTTTTCTCCATCAGGCCCGCTTGAATTGTGGTCTGTGTCTTTTAGCTCCAGCCAGACCAGCGCGGCTCTCGCCCGAGCTGGCCTCCGACATGTAATCAGCTGGTTGACTGTATTTGTGGCTGCTTTTGTGGGCAAATATCTCTCAAACTTGTTGGACCTCAGGCCTCTATAAGGCTGAGCTTTTGGCAAGCTGAAGGAGTTTTTTTCTCTTAGACTTTGGAGTGTTTCTTTTTGTATTTTCTTTTCTTCTTGCATTATTTATCTCCTATTTTCTTTCTAGAATTTGGTGAGATGAATAAAAAGTTAGACTAGACACTTTGATGAGGTTAGTGATGAATTTGTATGTTGAGTGATCCAATTTGAGTTCGATTTTCATTTTGTTTTGTAAGTCTATATGTTTTAGTGAATTAAATCACTCCATCTCATTTTTATATTTTCACTCAAAAAATTTTGTTTCAATCTTTTATATGAATTCAATCATGCTTTGTTTATGTAATATTGTCACATTCTATTTTGACAAGATTTGTTTTTATGAGTTATCTTTTACTGCAATTTGCTTAAAATAGTACTTTGTCAACTTTAGATAACTTGTAATGATAAATCCGTTTGGTTGAACATAGAGATTTAATCCACCAAAACACATTTATATATTTTTATTGGACTTTAATTCCATATTTTCCGGTTGTTTGTTTGGGATTGAAACGTGTAATTGAGTCATAAATTGAAAATTAGATTCAAATTGGAGAACGAAACATATGAAGGATTCACGACGTCTCGCCTCATTTATTATTACATTTTCCTTTACCTAAACTTCTCTTTTTCATTTTTTTATATTTTCTTTATTATAAAAATCCTCAAAAAATATCTTCTCTTTTTGTTATTTTATTTCCTTGCCTTTTTAATGTTTATTCTAATAATATTATTTGTTTTTGTTCTCGCCACCCTGTAGATACGACCGCCCAATTTGTACTACAACCGACTGTTTTGCGAGTGCATCTTTGGGCGATAATCAAATTTTGACACCATTACCGGGGAGGTGTCAAAAGCAAAATTTCATTTTTGGAGCGTACGCAGAATTAGGCCGGGTGAGTCATTACATTTTTTTATTATTATTTTTTCCTTTAAAAAAAAAAAGAAATCTCTCTTTCTTTCAAAAAAAAAAAAGCGTATTTGTTTTTAATAGTATTTTTTTTCTCTCGTTTATTTTTTTTGTCATATAAATACACCTTTTGTTTTTTTTATTTTTTTTTCGTTTACCAAATTTTTTTTTTTCATTTTTACTTCTTTTCTTTCTGTGTCCGTTTATATACATCTATATTTCTTTTTCTTTTTTTCCTTCTTAAAAAAAGACTGAGAGAGAGAATTTTCATTGTTTTTATTTAATTAATTATATATTTAATTTTGCATTTGTTCACTTTGGCTTTTTCTTTTATAGTTTATACTAACTTTAAAATTTTTTTAGGTTGATAATTTTGGCTAGTTTTTAGGCTTTTTACCTAAGTTTAGGTTCCGTTCTTTATACCATAAATTAGAATAAAACTTAAATACATATGAAAATTAGTTTGAGAACATTGTGAAATTTTGTGAAGACATTGAACCTATGGAAGTTCTGTCTAGGAGGTTATTAGTCTTTCATCTGAACGTTGCTCTGTCTAGGAGGTTAATTTTTAAAGAGGCCTCACCCCACCAATCTTTCCTTGGGGTATTCTTAGAGAATTTTATTCACGGTAATTACACATTGTTGTTTACCAAGCTAAAATCATGAAGTAAAAATATGAAAAAATAGATAAACAAAAAAATGCGTTGGTTAATGCATCGTCCTAGAAACGAATTTGGGAGATTCGTAAAGAGGCTAGAGTTCGAATAAGCTCCTAGTGAAACTTCGTCCAAATCCTCTTCCAACTCATCGTCCACCCCTTTATCTCCAACCTCATCGTTAGCTACTATTTTTTGAAATCTGATGGCACAACACAAGGACAATCAGCAAATGACATTAAAGGATTATCTTCACCCAACACGCCCGGCCACCCCATCATGCATCATGCTCCCACCAAATACGCTGAATTAAGAGTTCAAGCTGGGCATGATTCAACTTCTTCCAACTTTTCACTGACTTGAAAGCGAGAACCCATACGTTCACATTTAGGAATTCGAGGAGGTGGTGGCCACTTTCCATAGCCGAGCTGATGTTGCTAACTCCATAAGATTCAAGTTTTTCCTCTTCTCTCTTAAGGAAAAAGCCAAAAGCTGGCTATATTCTCTTAGACCGAGGTCCATTGGATTGTGGAAAGAAATGACGGCAACATTCTTCAATAAATACTTTCCACACCATAAAATCAACGGTCTCAAACGACAGATTTAAATCTTTTCTCAGAACTACAACGAAACTCTACCAAGCTTGGGAACGATTTAAGGATCTATTGAACATGTGTCCCCACCATGGGTACGAGACTTGCTGCTTGGTCAACTATTTATACAAAGGACTTACAATCCGAGAGTGCCAATTTGTTGAGATGATGTGCAATGGTTAGTTCATACTTTCTTTCTAGAATTTGTGAAAATGATAAGCCAACTAGGTTAATTCTTTCATTGGTGAGGCTAGAGATGAAATTATGTGTTGAGTGTTCTATTCGTGATATTGATTCTCTTGTTTTGTAATGTTTACATTTTGAATTAATAAAAGTCTTCTTATTCTCATTTCTTTTATTCCAAACTATTATGTGCCTTATTTTTTTATAAGTATTAGTCTTGTTTTATTTATGTAATTTAGTCATATAATTATTTTGCTTGAATTATTTTATTACTGCAAATTGCTATGAAAAGTATTTTGTCGATTTAAGATAACTTGTAATAATAGTCTTTTGGAAATCATAGTGAAGACTTAATTTGTTTAAAATACATTTTGTGAATTTTTGAGGGCTTAAAATCCAGATTTTCCGATTGTGTATTTGGGATGTGAAATATACAACTGGTTATCTTTAAATCAATTTTGCAATTAGAATACAAAATACAAAAAGGATTCTTTCACTTTTCTCTAATTATTTACTTCTCTAATGTTGTTATTTTGCTAACATTTTTTAGGTTGTTTTTACCACCTCTTAGTAAATATGACCGCCCGATCTAACTACAATTGACTACTTTAGAAAGATAATTTAGACGTAACAACAAATTTTTGGCGTCGTTCCCAGGGAGGTGTTTTAAGCAAGAGTGATAAGTAGATTTTGAGCCGAAGGAAGTAAGCGCAATTTTTTTTTAGTTTTTATTTAATAAATTAAGAACATAAGTTTGTTTATTTTTTATTTTATTTTATTTTATTTTTTACGTTTGTTTCCCTTTAGTTTATTACGGTTCTGTTTTTTTTTTTTTTTTTTTAAATGCTTCTGTTTCTTTGTTTGCCGTTTCCATTTTTTAAGTTTTTCTAAATTTCTAAGTTTCTTTTGTTTATTTTTCCCTGTAATTTTGTCAGTTGATAGTTTGTTCGTTCCTTTATTTTAAAAAAAAAAAAAAAAAAAAAACTTTGTTTTGCTTTTTCATTTTGCAAAGTGTCAATGGGTAATGTTAAGTTCTTTTTCTTAGAAAGAGAGAGAGAGAGAGCTATATATATATACATATATATATATATATATATTGCGTTTGTCTTCTCTGTTTTAAGCATTTGGTTTCATGTTATTAATTTTTATTTTATATTTTATATTTTGTCTTTTTCTATATTACTTTTGTCATCTTCCACGTTTATTTAAAAAAATAATAATAATAATTTTGTCTTCCTTTGTTTGGTTAGTAGTTTTCCGATTCCTTTTACTCTTTATCATTTTATTATTAGTTTGCTTGCTTGACTTTAGATTGTGCTAGTAATTATCAGTATTCATAGTGAAAAGAAAAAAAAAAAAATTTTACTGCATCTGCATTAATCATCAGTTTTGCTTTGCTTTTTGTTGATTTTGCCTGTTTCTGTATTTAAACCCCTTTCGTTGGTCTGTTCACGTTTAATTTATTTATGAAATCCTCCATAAATAGAAAATCATTTAGTAAAAAAATACAGAACAACCAAGATCTCTTATTATTTAATCAAGTCCCGAATGACACTTTAAGAGAATATCATTGACTCTCGTGAGAGAGTTATGGATTCTATATCTATGAATAACGTTGTCATTCTCTATGCAACGCATCTCCAACTTATCGAGTACAAGTTGCCATTCCTTCGGTGCCTGATCCTTTGATGAATCAAAAGATACATCACATAGATGTGTAATCATTTATCCACTCAAGAATAAGATATCTACAAGAATATCTATCAAAGTGAATTAATTTATCTTAAACAGAATTATTACATAAATCAATATCACTTTACGTCTAGTCCAATACTCGGAAAGCCTCGTTCCAATAGTTAAGACAAACTATCCCAAAAGAGTGGAAGTAGATGAACATTGCAGTCTTACTGCAATCAAATTACCAACCTTTACTTCAAGATTGTGGACTCTCTGTTTAGATTATCACTTCAATATTATATCTTTCTACATCTTCCTTATACATAATATCAAAGTTACGATACCGATAATTTTGGTGCTATTTGCTTGTAATAAATCTATACTAATAAAAGTATCTAGGACATTCAATATGGAAAATAAATAAATAACCTTTATTGATAGATAAATGTCAAAAGCCATGAACAAATTTTCGCTTTAGGGCATCCCACTTGCCCTTAAGGTAAAATGTGTAACATGCAACGCATCCCATATCCTATACATGTTTCCTAAAGCTTCTGACCACCAAAGCTTTGTAAATTTAATCTGCTAAGTTGTCCTCCGATGCGATTTTGTAAACCATCACACTCGTTCAATAAATTCTCTAATAATATTATATTTACGTTCAATGTGTTTACTTCTTTGATGAGAGTTTGCCACTATCCCACTATTACCACGTTAGATTTTAATAGGGTTCTCTACATCTTGAATTTCCTTGAGATCACTAATAAATTTCCAAAGCCAAACTGCTTCATTTTATGCCTTGGAAGCCACCACACATTCTGCTTCCATGGTGGAGTTAACAATATAAGATTGCTTCTTACTCCAAAGAATGGCCTCACCAACAAAGATGAAAACTAAACCTGGTGTCAATTTTCTCGAATCCTTATCTGATTGAAAATTAGAATTCATGTATTCTAAAGGTGTTAGATCCTTTACTGAATACACCAGCATATGAACCCTTATTCTCCTAAGATACTTGAGTATATGCTTAACCGTCATTCAATGATTTGGACCCGTATTCAATCTATATCGACTAACCATCCTAATGGCATGACAAGTGCCAGGCCCTAAGCAAAGCATAGCATACATGAGACTTTCCACTACGAATGCATATAGGGCCTTTCTCATGTCTTACTCATCTTCCGATGTTTTAGGATAGTCATCATAGGAAAGTGTAATTCCAAACCTGAAAGGTTGAGCTCCTTTCTTGAAATTATACATAGAGAACCTTTCTAGTACTTTATCTATGTATGAAGCTGCAACTTATTCTTTCTATCTCTAGTGAGTTTGATTCCTAGATTATAGTTTGCTTCTCTCAAGTCATTCATATCAAACTGTTTAGATAATCAAACTTTGACTAACGATGACACTCCTACATCATAAATGATTAGTATGACAATGTTGGAATGTTCAGTGAAATTATTACCGAATATTAGGAGTTTATACGAGAAAGATATGGTTTTCTATATGTGGAAACCGTGTATACAATTGTAATTAGCTAAGAGATATTCTATAGTTATTGTAATCTCTGTTTTCTAAAGAATTAGTTTCTAATTTGTGTTTCCTAATTTGTAGTCTTGTAATTAGGTAGCTTTCCTAGTTTAGTTTTTCATAGCCGTGTATATAATCAGATAATTCCCTATGATGAAAATGCAACTGAATCATTACACAAATACTCATAATTCTCTTGTTATTACCTTGTTTATATATTATCAGAGCCAACCCTAGTTTCCTAGCCATCCCTTTGCATAATTCGTTTGCCCATCATGTCTAATGTTTCGTCTGAGTTTGCCCCTTCTGTCAGTAATCAGCCAAACAACACTACAACCCTAATCCAAGCCCCAAACACTGATTTACATTCCATCCAGATCACCTATATTCACTTGAATAGTGATAATATTTTACGGTGGTCTCAATCCATTCGAATGTATATTCGAGGGCAAGGGAAAATTAGCTACCTTACTGGAGATAAGAAGGCACCAGCACCACAGCACCTGACTTATGCAACTTGGGATGTAGAGAATTTGATGGTTATGACATGGCTTGTCAATTCTATGGATGAGGATATTAGTTCTAACTACATGTGCTACTCCAAAGCCAAGGAATTATGGGATAACATAAATAAGATGTATTCTAATTTAGTAAACCAGTCCCAAGTTTATAAATTAACCCTAAAACTTGGTGAAATTTGATAGGGGGATGACACTGTCACCAAGTATTTTAACTCGCTGAAATGGCTGTGGCAAGACTTGGATCTATTCAATGACTACGAATGGAAATCTACAACAGACGCCAATCACAACAAGAAGACCATGGAGGCTCACTGAATCAACAAGTTCCTCGTTGGACTCAATGTAGAATTTGATGAAGTGAGATGTAGGATCATTGGCAGATCACCCCTTCCCCTAATTAGCGAAGTGTATGCAGAAGTGAGAAGAAAAGAAAGATGTAGAAACATGATGTTGGGAAAAAAGGGCACCGGCGGGAATGTTGAGACTTCGGCCCTAATTGAATCTAATGCGGTTGCAAACAAGGCTATTAATTATCAGAGGAAGACTGAGGAGAAGCCACAGGTCTGGTGTGATCACTGCAACAAACCTTGCCACACTTGGGAAACCTGCTGGAAAATTCATGGAAAACCATAGAATTGGAAGAGTAGAAAAACCAGTGACAGGATCAGCCATACAACACCCTCTGCTAATGAAGCCCAAGCAAGTCCCTTTAGCAAGGAGTAGATGAATCATCTGCTAAAACTGCTAAAGTCCAGTTCATTATCTGGTATTCCTAATGCTTATCTTGCTCAAACAGGTAGTCAATCTAGTGCCCTTTCTTGTTGTTCAAATCTTGCTCCATGGATCATTGATTCTGGAGCCTCTAATCATATGACTAGTCTTTCTACACTTTTTTGCACTTATTCACCATGTTCTGGCATAGAAAAAATTTGAATTGCAAATGGTAGTTTCTCATCCATTGCAGGAAAAGGTTTGGTAAAACTTTATGAGAATATTGATCTTAAATTTTCGTGTTGTCTATCCAAAGACTCTAATTGTCGTGTTGTCTTCTTTGATTCTCACTATGAATTCCAGGACCAGATCTTTGGGAAGAAGAGTGGCAGTGCTAAGATGATAGATGGACTTTATTACTTTGATAGTGACTCTTCCAGTAATAAAAAAGCTCAAAGCTTTAGTAGTGTTAGTTCTGTTCCTGCTTATGAACAAATAATGATTTGACAGTTTAGACTAGGACATCCTAGTTTTCAAAATCCTAAGTACTTGTTTCTTGGTTTATTTAACACTTATGATTGCTTTATATTTCAATGTGAAAGTTGTTATTTGTCTAAGAGTCATCGTACTACATATTTACCAAAACCTTATATTCTATCGAAACCTTTTTATTTGATTCACAGTGATGTTTGGGAACCTTTAAAAGTCACCACAATTTGTGGAAAAAGATGGTTTGTTACCGTTTTAGATGATCATACCCGTTATGTTGGATATATTTGATGAGTGAGAAATTTGAAGTGGAAAAACCTGTTTAAGGATTTTTACAAAATGGTTGAAACTCAGTTTCAAACTAAAATCAATGTTCTTCATACTGATAATGGAACCTGCCTTTTTAATAAACATTTGGCAAATTTTTTAAAAGAAAATGGTATTCATCATCAATCTACATGTGTGGATACCTCTTAACAAAAAGGTTTTGCTGAAAGGAAAAATAAACATTAACTTGAAGTGGTTCGTGCAATAATGTTTTCTATGAATGTTCCAAAATATCATGGGGGAGAATTTATTTTGCCAGATTCATATTTGATTAATAGGATGCCTACACATGTTTTAAAGTATAGCACACAATTGGAATACTTCAAAAAATATATTTCTATGTCACGAATCCATTCCGATTTACCACTAAAAATTTTTGGCTGCACTGTTTTTGTTCACATTCCCAACAATTCTATATCCAAACTTGATCCTCGGGCTGAAAAAGGCATTTTCATTGGCTATGCACCAAAAAAAATAAAAGGGATATAAGTGTTTTAATCCTCAAACCAAAAAATTTCATGTTAGTATGGATGTCTCTTTCTTGGAAAACAAACCTTACTTTCAAAAAAATTATCTTCAGGGGGAGAATGAAGTAGGGAATGATAATTTTTGGGATTTATCCCCTGCTCCATTACCAAATACAATTTTAACTACTTCTACTTCATCTTTTCCTAGCAGCACTTACCCTACTAGTGTTTCCGAAACACGAAATAAGGAAAATCTTGTTTAAAATAACAAAAGTGATAGGAATTCTGGTCAAATATTGCCAAGAATTGTTGTATCTTCAATAGGGGGAGAAACACTACAAACAGATCAAAGAAATCAAAACACTGAGCTTCATGCTTATATTGGGAAGAAAACCCATCAAAGTAGTCAAGATCCACCTTTGACTTAAGGACCTGATCAATCTCAATCTCTGGGAACTGGTACCCAGATTACTACAAGTATTCCTACTCCTTTAATTCTTGATCTGCGTTTAATTTCTGTCTCCAATGTGCTATCAGATTCTGATATTTCTATAGCTATTAGAAGGGAACCCGAACCTGCACAAAATATCTAGGATATCCTATTGCCAAATACCTTTCTTAGAAAAAACTCTCTCATTCTCATAGGGCATTTACCTCAAAAATCTCACACTTGTTTGTTTCGAGTAATATTCAGGAAGCCTTGAATGATCCAAATTGGAAATTAGCAGTGATGAAAGAGATGAATGCTCTGAGAAGAAGTGGTACTTGGGAGATAGTTGACTTACCCAAAGAGAAAAAACTGGTAGGATGTAAGTAGGTTTATACTATGAAGTGCAGAGCTGATGGTAGCATAGAAGGATATAAAGCTAGACTGGTTGCTAAAGGTTTTACTCAAACCTATGGGATAGATTACCAAGAAACATTTGCCCCTGTAGCTAAGATAAATTCAATTCGAGTTTTGTTATCTTTGGCTGTTGACTTTGATTGGCCCTTATATCAATTGGATGTAAAAAATTCTTTTCTAAATGGAGATCTTGAAGAAGAAGTCTTCATGAGTATTCCACCAGGATTCGAGGGAAGACATGGGCCAAATCAAGTATGCAGACAGAAAAAATCCCTATATGGTTTGAAGCAGTTTCCTAGAGCATGGTTTGAGCGTTTTGGAAAAGCTATGAAGAGTAGCGGCTACTATCAAAGTCAAGCAGATCATACAATGCTTTACAAGAACAACAAAGAAGGCAAGGTTGCAATTCTAATTATTTATGTGGATGACATAATTCTGACAGGTGATGACTTTGAAGAACTGGGAAAGTTAAAGAAGTTGGCAACTATATTTGACATCAAGGACTTAGGCACACTGAAATGCTTTCTTGGAATGGAGTTTGCTAGATCCAAGGAAGGTATCTTTGTTAACCAATGAGAGTATATACTTGATTTGCTTGGGGAAACAGGTTTTACTTGGGTGCAAACGAACTGAAACTCCCATTGAACCCAACCTTAAGTTACAACCTGCCAAGGCCGAGGAAGTATTGAACAGAGAGCAGTACCAAAGACTCATTATCTGTCTCACACTCGTCCAGACATAGCATTTACTGTAAGCATGGTAAGCCAATTTATGCACTCACCTGGACCGGAACATTTTGATGTAGTCTATAGAATCCTAAGATACTTGAAGGGAACTCTTGGAAGACGTTTGATATTTAAATGACGTGGCCACCTACAAGTTGATGCATGCACTAATGCGGATTGGGTAGGAAGTGTTACAAATAGGTGTTCAATCTCTGGCTACTGTACTCCAATGAATGAAGATCTACTTGATGAAGCAGAAAACAAAACATGGTGGCTAGGATTAGAGATTGTTGGAAGATTTGAAAATCTCTAATCCTTCTCCCATTAAGATCTACTGTGATAATAAGGCAGCAATCTCCATTGCTCATAATCCATTTCTTCACGACAGAACGAAGCATGTATAAATAGATAAGCATTTTATCAAGGAGAAACTTAAAAGTGGACTTATTTGTATGCCTTACATGCCTATTGCATAACAGATTTCTAATGTTCTTACCAAAGGACTACGTCAGAGACAGTTTGACAAGTTAATCAGCAAGCTGGCTATGGAAGACATCTTTAAACCAGTTTGAGGGGGAGTGTTGGAATATTCAGTGAAATTATTATCGAATATTAGGAGTTTATGTGAGAAAGATATGGTTTTCTATATGCGGAAACCGTGTATACAACTGTAATTAGCTAAGAGATATTCTGTAGTTATTGTAATCTTTGTTTTCTAGGGAATTAGCTTCTGACTTGTATTTCCTGATTTGTAGTCCTATAATTAGGTAGCTTTCCTAGTTTAGTTTTTCATAGCCATGTATATGATCATATAATTCCCTATGATGAAATACAACCGAATCATTACACAAATATTCATAATTCTCTTGTTATTACCTTGTTTATAGACATCAACATGGAAAACTAGAAACACCACCTTTCTCGTCTTTAATATGTTTATAAACACAAGATTCATCAATGTTTTTCTTGAAATGATAAGATTTTACCGCTTGATCAAATCTCATAATCCAAAAGCGAGAAGCTTGCTTTAATCCATAAATAGACTTAAGCAACTTGCATACTTTTTTCTCCTTGCCTTTTTCCACGAACCAATCTGTTTGTACCGTTAAGATACCTTCCTCAAGATATCCATTCAAGAATGTGATCTTGACATCCATTTTCCATGTCTCATAATCTAGAGCTACAGAAATATATAAGAGAATGCAAATTGACTTAAGCATAGCTACAAGCGACAAGGTTTCCTCATCTTGACATCCATTTTCCATGCCTTCTTTTTTACTGTTTCCTTTTGCAAAAAGTCGGGACTTGAAAGTTTCCACTCTCCCATATGCTCCTCACTTCCTCTTGTAAATCCATTACCTGCCAATGGGTTTTATCCCTTCAGATGGATCTACAAGTTTCTAGACTTGATTGGAATACGTAGATCCCATATCATTATTCATGGCCTTTTGCCATAGGCAATTTATTGCAGACACTGTTTGCTCCCCGATTTACCATGTATGATTTGATAACCGCAAGAGACAGGTAATAAAGAGTGAGTAGAGTGTTGATCCCACGAGAATTGGGGTTTTAAATCACCACTAAGTATGGCATAACTTAACTATATTCAAGCAACTTAACTAAATGAAATTAAAATAAAACAAAAACAAACATAGACATGAAAATAAAATATGGAAACTTCTATGCACAAATGTACTAGGGACTTGAATTCACCTTATCATTCCCATGTTCATCGTATTAAGTAATTGCTAGCCAAATCCATTCGATTCATTAATCAAGGGACCTAATTTAATCTCATTACCTTTCTTGAGCATCAAATGAGATAATATGCATATATATTCAAGTTATTATCCCTATCTAACTTGTTTACCTACACATTCTTTAAGCCTAACCCTTAAATTGATTATCAATGCGTCAATCGCCTCCCGGCCTCACAACTACCAAGATTCTCAAATAGATTATCAAGTGTTGATCTCCTTCCGATCTCACATCAACATAGACTATGATTCCCAATTCCAAAATATGAGCTAATCTCTCCTGAGCATTAATCCACAAATCAAAAATAAACTAATTCATTTCCCGACAAATTAGAAGTATAGAGTACGGAGAAACATAAATGAATAGAAAATCGATTTAAACTATCAATTAACAAAATAATCGAAAGATAGTTCAAATAAAACTAAATTAAGCTCTAGAATATGACATTTAATGCAACATAAAGGAATCCATAACCAAAAACATAAAAATATTCATAAATGTAAATAATGTTCAAGAAAATTCTTACAAAGATTAATCCAATAAAAATAAAAAGAACTAAAAAGGAAATAATGGGAGATGAAGAAACTAATTTTGGAAGGATAAATCTTCAAGGGCTTCAATTCTCCAAGAAATCTTTAAGATCTTCAAGAAATTCCCCATGGAGTTTGTGCCTCCAAGCTCTCATTCTCTCTAGACATCACGTGTCTAGGCTTATTTCAAGCAAGCAGAGGGAGAGAGATCTACTGGTTGTGGCACTCCTGCGGAAAGAAAGAAAGAAGAGAACAGAAAGGAAAGAAAAAGAAGAAAAAAGAAAAGTACAGAAAAATAAAACAAAACCAAATAAATAAATAAAAATTAAACGTTTTGAAAGTAAAATATTTTGAATCATGAATATACTCAATTAAAACTTAAATTATCAAGTAAATTATATGAACAAAAGTGTATTTTTGTACACTTATCACAACCCCCAACCAGCTTATTGCTAGTCTCTAGCAATTCGAGCGCAAGAAAAATCATGTTATGATGAATAGAATTGAGTCGGAACTTCGCAAAGCTATCAAAACACTTCAAAAAAAAAAAAAGGTGAGAAATCAAAAGATGCTATCAGAGATTATTTCAGTCATAACTCAAAGGTGTGTGTGCTCCAAACCAGAACCATCTTACCACTAACCAAAACACACTTAGCTTCAAAAATTCACCAAGTTAAAGTCTCAACTCCATTGTCCTCACAGGTGTTGGAAATATTTTGATTTAATGTCTTTCTCTCATAGAATTGGAAATGAATGAGAAACCGCTCAAATGTGAGATGAGTCATTCCGGATAAGCATATAAATAGAAATTGATTAAAAGATAGGTGAGCCAATTGTTTGGAACATTCCACCATTCTTATCACAAACCAGATTTCGGGATTTCATTATAGCCGAAAGAAAACTAACAACTTAAAGAGAAAATACAACAAAAATAAAAGAAATAAACTTCATTATTTTTTTTCTTTTTTACTTTTTTTTTTTTCTTTTTTTTGTTCTTTTTTTATTTTTATTTTTTTTTTTTTTTTTGCTAATATACATAAGATCACTAATAACTATTCACATGTAATTCATCTAAAAATTACAACGAAAAAGTTCCTATCCGACCAAAAATCATCCCTCAAGCAAATGTACCAATCATACCACAAACCGTGTAATATTGTTCTAAACAGTGACTAAAACCAACTCTCAAGATCAATGAACATTCAAAAAATGTTTTCTCTACACTCACAACTTAAAAATGAAATACTTAAACTTGGGAATTTTCTCAACTAAAGTGCATTCACAACCATCTTACCACAAGATTTGGTGACGTACAGGAGTACTCTAAAGTTATTCCTAGGTAACCAATGACAACATGATTGACTTAAACAACACCATGAAATCATTTTAAGATAGCTGTAAAAATCTTGGCTCAAAATTACAGCACCATTGGGAAAGACTCGTTTGAATACAAATGGAATAGTCCACCACGACCTCAACTTATCGGGGTGGAGATGCAAACGGGAGTCATAAAGATGAACCCGCTGGTTTGGCTCGAAGTTCTTTCTCAAGATCTGCTTCTCGTGAGCCGCTTTCATCTTTGCCTTATAGATCCTAGAGTTAACATATGCATCATTCCTTAATTCCTTAATTCCTTAATTTTGGATGGCTGAAGCTTTCGTTAGATACTTGTAGTACTGCGATCAAAGTTAAAGGCTTTGATAGCCCAATAAGCCTTATGTTTGTAACGCCCCGGCCATCTACATAGGGCCGACTACGTAAACGTGGACCGTTACTTTACTTACTTAACTTACTTGTTAGTTTCTAATACTTGAACTTTCAGAATAATTAAGTTTTTTCGTTATTATTAATTTTTTTTTTCGCAACTTAATTAAACTTATCCATATGGGTAAACTTCACCATGCCTACCCATTACTTGTTAAGCCGATTAAAAGGTCACATAAATCCTTTTAAATCGGATTTTTGAAACATCACATACGTAACATGGTATATATTACTTAATCATACATGTACAAGTTTATAGTCAAAGAGTGTGCGGAAAATTCTGGGAATCATATTCATAACCCTTATCTTGAACTTGAACTTGAAACATACATAATCCTCCACGATCTGACGGGAGGTTGGTACGACACATTGCTTGTCTTATCTTATGACTTAAAATATGTTATTATCTTGTGGTTTAATATTAGTGAACATGCCTCATGATGTCACTATATCATAACATATAACATAACATATACATACACATGGCATATCATAGCATATCATGTAAACAAATCATACTTGAAAATAGTTTACTATTTTCCATACTGTAGGTGATGTTTGTACTTACCTGATGTCCTATGTTTTTGGTCTAATGTTCCAATAAGGAACATCAACAGGTTTAATTCCTGTTTTCACAAAAGACGTAAGATAAGGATCATCTAATCTTACCGTAAATCATTACATTCAATGTTGGTATCCTTAACCAGCATTCATCAGTAACCCTAGTTAAATGTCTCCCACATACTATAATGATATCTGATTCGGTTACTAAATGTAACCCTAGGGCACATGACCTAATCAAACAATATCTTGTTTGTTTACTTAGTGGAACCTTGGGTCAATGCCTAATCATACGTGAATAGTAATTAGTATCTTATTAGGTTACTATGGCCCAATTACTTTTAAATTAATACCCTTATTAGGTTACCATTGGTAACCATGGGTTTTAGGCCCAATCTAATAGCTTGGGTATCTCATGCGGTTACTATAAGTAACCTAACTTGTTTGGCCTATTAAAAGTTGGTAACCATCTCGGTTACTATTTGTCCTATAGTTGTTTACCATAGGACTTGACTTATTTTATTTATTTCATTCCTTGATTGATAAATTTTAACCCCTTTTTATAAACTGCTTAAAACAGTCCTCTAATCTTTGGTTATTATTGCATGTGCAGGAATTTCCTGCTTATGCACTGTTTTCTAGAAATCATGTGCAGGAATTTCCTGTACATGCACAGTTTTTGGAAATCTATTTGTACTTTAAAATATGTTTAGAATTTTAAAAAGTTTTCTTCATGAACATTGTAGACCACAAAGAGTCCTGCAACTTTCGGTTTTACTCAAAACCTAATTCTGCCTTTAACTTGTTCATGTTCCTGGTTGAAATCGACTGCCTGTGAACAGGGTATGGGTAGACTAGGGCTCGGGTTTTCATAAAAACAGAGGCTTTTGGAGCCTTATTTTTAAAAACCTTTCATGCAACCCCCTAGGAGTTTTAATTTTCTATAACTTTTTAGTTTTAAGTTTTCTTAAATTCGGCCTCTAAATGCCTCAAAATCTCGTTTCCAGAAAGCTTTCCAGTTTTACCTGAAAACTGGCAGTTTCGTTTTAGGTCAAATTTTACGTAAAATTATGCACAAACTACCTCAAACAGTTAAAACCGTGAGTCTACATCAAGCGTGCAGCGCTTTAACGTGAGTTTTTCATCAACATACATTGGTTCATACCCATGCAACCCGTGTGGTATTCTTGTACCAAAATGGGGGTTTTAGAGTTGGTTAATGCCCTAGATTCGCATACCAATCTCATTCCATCATCCATGCATAACATACTTCTTCTTGAACATATGGGGGCATATAACAAACACCTACTAGGTGTACACACATACCATAATTTCTCCTAAGCATATCATCAAAAACATGCATCAAACCATAAATCAAGACCATTAAACCCTAATCAAGCATATATCAAGCACTCTAAGCTTTTGCATGGAGAATAAAGGGTGAGCTTATGCTCTTACAAACCCAACTTGAAAAACACATAAGCTCTTGAATCAAAACTTAATGGAGGAGCTAGAGGGTTTAGGAGAGTTACCTTAACTCCTTGAGATTGGATCTACAACTTTGAATCCAAAAGTTTCCTCCTTGCTTCCTTCTACAAAAACCAACCCTCTCATTTTTTTTCTCTCTATTTGGTTTCGGTTCCTAAGGGAGGGAGAAAGTTGAGTTGGAAATGAGCCATAGTTTTGGGGTGGAACCAAATAAAATGCTCCAAACCCCCCCCCCCCCCCCCCCCCCCCCCAATTCATCACCTACTTGTAGGTGAAAAATACATAATTTTCACAATTATTTTTATTTCAAAAATTCCCCTTGAATTTACATATTTGACCTTAAAAACAAATGTTTTCCTCCCATATCCTAGGATGGCCGGCCATATGGCTGAAAATTGGGGCTAAATTACTTCATAATTATCCATTTCCCCTATTTTTCAAAAATCCCAAAATTATGGATTTATCTTTTCTCACTTGACCTCCAAGTAATGTCTTGCTTACCTCACTTTTCTTAAAATTGTACTTTGGCCCCTAAGGACAAAATATTTGCACTTTAGTCCTTGTGAGGTGGCCGGCTAGGGTAGAGCCACTTGGCTTCCAGTTTATGCATAATTATCCATTTGATTCCAAAAATCCCTTAATATAATTATGCAGTCCATTTTCTTACTAACTCAAATAATATTAATATTGTTTTTTACTAAAAACAGTACTGTCATACTAGATTATAGTCCAGAATTTGTCCGCACTTAACTGGGTTGTATATAAATTTTTCTTATGACTTAAAGCTACTTAGCCCTTATCGTTTTAAATAATCTGCTTGATTTTTCTAGGGTGGTCTTGAACCTTATTCTTGCCATTCCATCTGTGATGATGGTTTTTCGCAATATAATTTTCATACTGCTTGCTATACTGTAGTACCGTCTCAATCAAACCTTAAGTCAACTGGGTCAAACTTTGACCGGACTAAAAATCATAAATTTATATTCTGCATTTTTCCTCAAAAGGCCCATGCATGACTAAGCAAACTATTATTGAGTTTCGTAGCTAATTAAACGATAACTCAAACAGATTATGAATTTCACATTGATATTCATAATTTTTCATGAAACATCACATAATCACATAGTATGGACTTAAATTCCTTTATATACAAGGAAATCATGAGCCCGTAAAAATTTGGGTTATTACAATGTTCAAGTTCTATAGGTAAATGATAGGCTTTTCCAAAAACAAGCCTGTAGGGAGACATCCCAAGGGTGGTTTTGTAAGCAGTATGATATGCCCAAAGTGCATTAGAAAGGTTGCAAAAATGTGTGCCTTGATCACTGATGCTAGCGTGGGGCATACCAAACCGAGATAACACATTTTCCATCAAAAACTTCACAACAGTCGTGTTATCATTGTTGCGACATGCGACGGCTTCCACCCATTTAGACACATAGTCCACTGCAATTAGGATGTAGAGGAAACCAAAAGAAAATGGAAATGGTCCCATTAAATCTATCCCCTAACAATCGAATATCTCTATCACGAGAATTGGGTTCAAAGGCATCATATGGCGTTGAGACAGAGCACCTAACTTTTGGCACCTATTGCAGGCACGACAGAATGAATTTGTGTCCTTAAACAAGGTAGGTCAATAGAGACCGCACTACAAGATTTTTGCAGCAGTCTTCTTCACATAAAAGTGACCACCACAAGCTTCATTATGACAAAAATTCAGGACATTAGTAACCTCATCTTCTAGAATGCATCATCTCATGATCTGGTTGGGACAATATTTGTAAAGGTATGGATCATCCCAATAGAAGTTATGAATCTCGACTAAGAATTTTCGTTTGTCTCAAGCACTCCACGCAGAAGGAATTTCACTAGTTGCCAAGTAGTTGACGATGTGAGCGTACAAAGGCAGTTTGGTGACAACAAATAGATGTTCATCAGGGAAGTCATCTCGGATGGCAAGACCATTGGCAAGGTCACTAAATTCAAGTCGAGAGAGGTGGCCCACCACAGCATTTTTTACTCCTTTCTTATCCTTCATTGTGATATCAAATTCCTGCAACAAGAGGATCCACTTAATCATTCGCGCCTTGGCATCCTTTTTGAAAAGGAAATACTTAAGGACTGCATGATCTATGAAGATGGTGATTGAGGATCCAATAAGGTATGAAAAATGTTGCACATTAGTGCAACTACCACTATCGATACTAACACTACAAACCTTGTCTTTCACGTGGCAATGAGTGTGAAAGATGTTCTCCCGCTATACTTCTTCTTCCTCTTCTTTAATTTGCAAGCTTAAGGCTCGTCGTGCGACTAGTCCAAGCATCTCACCATGATCTGTCCCGAACTCCTCATCTCCTATGGGGGCGTCCTCCAATGATGGCATGTTATCTAGATCAGTTTCGTCCTCGGATTCAATTTCACCATTTTCCTGGATAACCATAACTCGCTTGTTTGGACATTGGCTAGCTATGTGCCCTCTCCCCTGACATTTGAAGCATTTAATCTCACTAGAACGAGTCAAAGTAGGGGTTGATTTACCTTGAGAGGCTGTAGTAGTGGTGGCTGGTTTGGACTCGGGTTTGGACTCGAAGGTGGACGGGTTTTCTTCTTTCTTTTGGTAGTTCGACCTCCAAGGTGCTACGCTCGAATTTTGTGGGATTGGTCTAGGCCGTGTTCTACCTCTCTTGAGTTGCCTCTCAACCTTGATTGCCATATAAAATTGGTTCCATTTGGAAAAGAAATGGTTTGAGTAGAGTGTGCGAACCAGCTCAATATTGAACTAGGTCTATTAATATGAACTAAGAAAACAGATTCAAACAATTTAGCAAAAAAAATCAAAATCTAATTCCAAACAAGAATTTCGTCAGATCTTCTGCTTCGACGGCGAGACTTGGATGAGGACGACAGTAGAATCTTCGCATAATGGTAGATCCGGCTTGGAGGAGATCGGCGTCACTAACGTTGTGTCGAAGTACCGGCGTCGGAGTAAAGAGAGATCCGTAGATCGGCATGGAGATCGCGATGCCAGTTGGAGATCAAAGGGGGGGATCGATACCAACTGGCGAGTGGCGGCGCAAAGGATGATCGGTGAGGGCTCGGAAGCTTGAAGCCATATGGTGGCGGCAGTATAGAAAATCCAGCGTCCGAGGAGATCGGCCACCGCCCGTGGCTTGTCGCAGATTGGCGACGGTGTGAAGATGGAAGCTCGCGCGTGAAGAACTGGTCTGAGATGGGGTGGAGTAGGGCTGGCAATACGGGTCGCGACACGACGACAGGATTCAAAAACAACCCAAGAATTTTGCGGGTTCGGGTTGGAAAAAATAGAGGTCGGGTCAAATTCGGGTGACCCAAAATTGACACGGGAAAAACCTGGTCTTGTTCGGATTGGACCCGTAGAACCCAAACACGACCTGTTTTTCATGCAGGTCAATTTCGGATCCAATTCGAACAATGTTTGATATGCTTTTTTTTTAAACCCTAAAACCCCTTTTCCTTTAGATGATTAGATCTAACTTAGAGGCCGACACTGTCCCATTTCTACCTCGCCTCCTTCATTCCGCCCAACCTTGTGCGGTGTGCCCAACATTCCGAATCAAACCAATGAAACCACATCTCCCTCTTCCTCTGAAAGAAACTCATCTCCCTCTCCGTGAGTCCGTGGTATTTGGATTTGTGGACTTTATTAAGATGTTTGTAACAGGACTTTGCCTAACTATGATTGTGAACTTTGCACTTGAGTTGGAAATTTAATTTTATGATTTTGTATTTGAAAACAATCCTTAAAACTTGTTGTTTTGTCAATGTTAAGTTCTTGTTGAAGGTAAATTATTATTCTTCTAGGTTGTTTATGAATTTGGGATATAATTTTGCTTAAATTGAATTGATTTTTGTGTCAATTTCAAGTTGCGGGTTCAATTTGGGTCCAATTCGAGTTGCGGGTTTAGTTCGTGTCATGGGTCAAGTTCGGTTCATGTCGTGTCAACCGTTACAAGTCCGTGTCGTGTCAACCCGTTACGGGTTCGTGTCGTGTTCATGTTGCGGTTTGAAGAAATTTTCGTGTCACGGGTTTCGGGTTAGGAAAGAAAAAAATCGGCACGGCTCTAACATGACACGAACCCGACACGTGACACAAATTGCCACCCCTAAATGAAACACCACTACAAATTTAACTTTCTTTTAAAAAAAATTTTCCTCTCACATTTTATTTATTCTATTTTTTGTTGAAAAGACAAAAAAAACTCCTCATTTCTTTTTCAAAACACCACTCTCTTCTTCACTCCGACACGCCCAACACGTTTTGTCCCCCGACCCCCTCCCCCTCCCCTTTTTTTCTTCTTCTTTGTTGTGTTGGCTTTCTTTTTTTTTTTTTTTTTCCCTCCTTTTGCCTTAAAATTTTTTTTTCTTCCATATTTTCTTATGATTTTTGTTGAACTCTTTTTTCTTTAAAATTTTATAGCTTTTTCTTTACTCTTTTTTTAGTCAAGATCTGTTGTTCTGATTTCCAATCTCATTAACTGTCTCCCTATAATATTATGTCATATTATCTAAATTTAAAATTTAGCCATAAAAAAAAAAGTTAAATACTAAAAATTCTTAAACAAATTGATGGTTGTCAAAACATTATTAAAAAGACAGTTGTTGAAAGATAAAAACAAGACAACATATTTGAACAAAAAAATTTTTACTCTTTACATTTTTACTTTTTTACTTTTAAGTATCTAATGCCTTTTTTCCTTTCCTTTTATTTTTTAATCTTCCCTATTTAAAAGTTTTTTTTCTTATTTATAAGTTTTGCAGTTAATTTTTCTATATAATAATTTTATTTTTTTATGTTTAAACATTTTCTCCATTTATTTCGAATCAGGTATGAAATTACCTCTAAATTAAGTCTACAACCACTTTAAGTCTTATATTTTTAACTGTACCTTGTGAAAATATATTTATTATTTATTTATGTCAAAATTATTTTTGTCAAATAATTTTTATTTTCATATTGTCATAATGTTTAAAGAAATTTACAAATTAAACTGTGAACAAAAACTCATCGTTTTGGTTGAAACTTTTTGTTTTTTTAACTTTTTCATTTGTTTTATTTTCTTTAAAATAAATCCTTTTTGTGTTGCTTTTCTTTTTTTCTCAACTTTTCCATCGCAAGATTTTATTTATTTTATTTTCTCCACTTTTTGGTATATATATATATATATATATATATATATATATATATATATATACATACAAGTGTCAAAAAATATTGTTCCATTTTTTTTTGGTCCTTCGGTTTTTTTTCGAACCAATTTTTTTTTTTCATTTTAGTCCGTTTTCTTAGTTTTTTTTTGTTTTACTTTTGTATTAATTTTTTGGTCCTCTATTTTTTTTCAAATCATTTTTTCATTTTAGTCCTTTTTTTCATTTTTTTACCCAAAATTTTTTTTCATTTCAGTCTTTTTTCGTATGGATAAATTTCTTTCATTTTAGCTGTTAAATTGTTATTTAAAGTATAGGCTTTCATGTTTAGGAATTTAAATTGGAAAAATAATAAGATAATTTTTTTTTGTCATTTTTCGACTTAAAAAATCTGGAATTTCTCAAGTGATGACGACATGAACAGTACAGGGACGACCGTGCACACCGAGCATATTGTTTGCATTCATTGATACAGTTGGAATAGTAGGGATGATCAGCTCGGTCAATTTTAAATGGAATTCAAGGTCTTCTCTGATATTCTCGACTGTTCACGGTCGGCCTGAACTCTGACCGTTCTATCAATCTATATGGTCTTCTAATCTTTTTCTCAATATTTCAAAGTTTATTTCTTTTTATTTTCCTTTTATTTTGCATAAAAATGAATGATATTAATACATATTAGTAATCTAGACTTGTCAATTAAAAGAACTTGATGTATACTTGATATTTAAGAAGTTTAATATCAAGAGGATCGTCTTATGATACAACGGTTAGTACAGTCTGCATTGACAAACCGTGTAACAGTTCGCATTGTTTCTCAATAATTAACCAAATCTCACACTATAATTCTCAAGTCACCATGATACATTTTCAAACATGATTAAAATCTGATTAATTTTTATTTTTAAATCATGACTCCACTTAATTACGATTCGAAAGTCTTAATTAAGTAGAATCAAAAAAATTTTAAAAAAATACAAACTAATGCAATGTTAATCATATTTCATTTGCATCATAATGACTTAGAATTATAGTATGAGATTTATCAATTATTGAGTGTTAATTGCATCTTGATCCAAGCGAAGCTAGCGAACCCCAATCATACAAGAAGATCACGCAAACCGTTGCGAACTATCTACGTAGACCGTGTGGACTGTTATATACTAAGACGGTCTTCTCAATCATATTTCAAAAATTTAATTGTGAACTTAATAGTATTTCCATAATAATAGTAAGACAATAATAATCATATCACACTATACACATGGAGTTATGATTAGAAAGTTTTAATTAAGTAAAGCAATTATTAAAAATGTGAAGTAATCCAAATTTTAATCATATTTTAAAAATGTGTCATGATGATTTGATTATCGAGTATTAATTGCTTCTTGATCTAAGTAAATTGAGCAATCTGTGATCCTAATTACACAAGTAGAACAATGCAAACCTTGCGAAATATTACATGGTTCATTCACGCAAATCGTGCAGATCGTTAAGACCGTTCTATTCTAAGACCGTATTCTCATTTAAAATTATTAAATATCAACTATATTTCAAGTTTTTTCAATTAGTAAGTATATATTAACTAAATACTTCATAATTAAAATGTGACTTCGGAATTTAGTAGTGCTACCATAGTAATAGTGTGGCAATAGTACCATAATCATATTGATTGAAGAATGGTAATAGTACCATAATCATATTGATTGGAGAAGCCTAAATTAAGGGGGGGGGGGGGGGGGGGGGGAAGAGGAAGGAGACCAAAACATCACAAACGCAATAGTTTAAGGATCAACAAAACATTTAAACCTTTTATAAATAAAATATCACTTTCATTATTCATATTCATCTTGCTGCACATATATCAAATTTATATAAAAATAATTGTCTTGACAAAAAAGGAATCCTTCTGCATTTTAGTACTTTAATTTTAAATTTCTTACTTTTAATGCAAGGAGAATCTGTGGTAAAGCCCTTTTTATATACCATATCGATAGAGTTCATTTTTAAACCGTTAAGATGTAATCAAACAGTTGAGATGTGTTTGTGTATCATAATTACCATACATCTTACATCATATTAGTATAGATTAATAAATGAAAATGAAAAAAAAAAAACCCCACCACTTCCCTTCCTTTCCCTTCCCAGACACCAGCGACTTCCCTGCCGACATCGGCGACCGACCAGATCTGCCCCCCCTCCTCGGAGCCGACGCCCCCCATCCCCGACACCGACCCAGGCCCCCCCCCCCCCACCCCCGACGTGACCCAGCCTCGCCAGATCTGGGCACCCCGCCCCTTGAAACCCCGACTACGGCCCCCCCTCCAGCGAGCTTTTGTAGTTCAGGGACGGCGAAATCGCCTCCCCTCGGCGACCTTCCACCCACCGGTGAGAGAAGAGAGAAGGGGGGGCGAGAGAGAGAGTTTTTCTTTGTTTTTTTTTTTTTAAGGAAAAAGAAAAGAGGAAATATGACGACAATGGGGTCAAGGGGGGCCCCGAGCGCAGGGGGCCCGAACGAAGGCGTCGGGGGTGGGGTGGGGGGCCTGGGCCTAGGTCAGCGTCGAGGGTGGGGGGGTGCCTGAGCTCTTCAGTGTCGGGGAGAGGGGTAGATCTGGTCTGTCGTCAATGTCGGTGGGGAAGTTGCCAATGTCAGGGAAAGGAAGGGAAGGGGTGGGTTTTTCTTTTAATTTTTATTTATTAATCAATGCTAATATGAAATAAGGTATATGATAATTATGATAAATAAACAATATCTCGACCATTCGATTACATCTTAACGATTTAAAAATGAACTCTATCGATAGAGTTTATAAAAAGGGTTTTACCATAACTTTATCCTTTAATACAAATACCTGTTTAATTTTTACTTTTATCTTCTTGTTTCTGAATAAAGGGATCCAGGATGGCACCCCTTTACTTTTCTATATTTAAAAGTTGAAACACCCCAAAATAAAGGAACTCGAACCTTAGACCATTTCCACAGAGAGAGTCTAAAAAGTGCGCCTACAACCAATCTGTCTACACCTTGGGGACAAATATCTATATTTACGTTGACGTCAACATTTTCATCAGTATTATTTTATAGAAATAGGTTCTTCATCCATAAGCATGGCTACATTATTATTATGACCTCCAAAGTTAATACATAATTAGCATTTCTAACCTCTCAACAGGCAATAGTCATTTCTTCTAATCTAAACTGTAGAGTAAAGGAAAGCAAAAGGTTAAAAATAGCTGAATACATACAAATATCAACACCATCCCTACTCAACTCTCCCAAAAAAAAATAATAATAATAATAAAAAACCCGCTATTACTAGCTCCAAATCTCTCCAAAACTCTCCAAAACTCCAGAATCTTAGCCTACCAAAAGGTCATCTTGCAACAAACAAGCTTCCTATTTAACCTTCCGTCTAAGCTTTCCATGTAAGTATATCCCTCTTCTCTAGATATTTGTATACCATGGTGTAGAGCTCAAATATCCTTTCACACACTAATCCTGATCTCCCTCATCATCATCGATAGGAGACAATGAACCCGTACATGACGGGCATGGAGGGTCTCGTTTATCCTCGAAACTTGTTTTCATATCCAAACATTCCGCATGAAAAGAATGGCCACAGGCTAGAACGGCCACTTCCAAGAGGTCAACAGCAGCGAATGCCATATCAGGAATGTAAAGCTTCCGTATAAGCTGTTTCTGACAAATCTTGCACACCATCTTCAGTAGATCGGTTGATACCACGTCTCTTGTCAAGGAATTACTAGACCTGATTCTTTCGGGCCGGAAAAATGCCTTCTCCATATATTCTGTGGGAAGAAAACAGTAAGAAAACCCAAGTCAATTCAAGATCTAAAAATCAACCTTGTGATGGTGGAAATGGAAAAATCCATAGTCGTGTTGACTACCAAAAGTCACATCCTTTAATTCAGTTGTTAACATTATCCACATCCATCATTTTAATTCAATACTTTGGTTCTCATTGAGTTCCAGCACCATAGAGCGGTGATAGATTAAAGCGAAAATAAAACAATAAAGCGAACATGTAAATAATTGTGGAACCTGAATGCCTTCCCAACACTGGGTTGCATTGAGTGGCAAACTTGAAGGGCAGCTTATCATCACGCAAAGAAGTGCCTTTGCCACGAGAAGTTGTGGCATTGGCAAGATTGGACGAGCCACGCCTAGAGTACTGATGGGCATAGTGATGGCGAGAGCGCTTCAAGAACATCGAATGGCTAAGGCTCTGATGATGATTTGCAGCAGCAGGGTGGTGGGCATTTTGTAGCTTCATAGAACTATCCGCAATATCCAACACAGATGAAAGAGGCTTTAGTTCACTAGAATCAATTGCATTCAATCGTTTCTGTAAAAAGAGGATTGAAAAGAATTATACAACAATGGTCCTCTCAAATTTCTTACACCGAAATAAGAGAGAACGTAAGAAATTATCTCATCTAAATCTGCTGAATGAAAAAATCATAACAAATGCACTCTCTCAAAGTACCTCTTCTGATAATAACTCCATTCCAGAGGAGCAGGGCATGCTATCTGCAACATTCCAAGGAAAAAACATCATCTCGTACATCTCATTTGGCCCCCAACAAAAATGTAAGGGTATGAATAGGGAAAAATTAATCAACAACAAAAGTGAAAACAACAAACAAACTCAAAATCGCTTCTCAACTTTTCTTCAAACATCCCATGGAAGAACACAACCAAACGCTGACTTTTCCTCTTAAGGTAACAAAGAACAGCAGACCACAACACCCTCGAAAAAACCTCGGGGAATTCTATAGTAGGACTATAAGCACGCACACAAAAAACAATAAAAATCACAGCATAATTTAACATAGTTCCCTTTAATTTGCATATTGTTTAAAGTCTTACATGTTCCAAAGAAGACCTTGGACATCTAGAAGTGCGCAGGTTTGTTAAAGTGAAATTACACATCCACCTGAGCATAAAGTTCAAATTCTCCCATCTTCTGCAGCAGATAGGATGCCTTTTTCTTTTATTCTCTCAGGATTGTGTTCAAGCTTCAATACTCCAAATCCCCACTTTGAGGTCCCTCACTGGTTAACGGGTCGTGTGATGTTGGGCACGTGGTGGTGGGTATCCTATGAGTAGAATGGAATAAGGTCCTTTCCATTACATCAGTAGATCCTAAGATTTCTATGATAGAATAAGTGTGGGGGACAGGGGACGTGAAGCAAATTCCCCACCCTAAACCCACTCCCGAGAGGATCATCAATTGGTGGTACTAGGAAGCCCTTTTTTTCACCCTCCAGGATCGTGTTCCAGGTTTGATACTCCGTAGCCCCACTTTGAGGTCCATGGCAGGTTAATGGGTTTTACAGGGTTGGACTTGTGGTGGTGGGAGTAAAACTGAGACCATCCTATCAGTAGAATTCAATAAGGTCCTTTTGCTACATAAGTAGACTCCGAGATTTTCTTTTATAAACAAGGGTGCAATGGACGGGACGGCACCAATGATCCGTTTTCTAAAAAAACAAAAAACGCTCCTAAAAAGACCATAATTGGCTCTTGGTCTAGTAAGAGAATATATATATATATACACATAATTTAGAATAATAATATCATTTTTTTTTTTTAAGAAACACCCTTTCATTGATAGTTTAATCAATTACAAATTTACAAGGACAGGACGATGAGAGATCCTCAACCAGCACGGAAAAAGAAGCAACGAAGCATAACCAAAAAAAAAATAAAAGGAGCTCAAAATAACAATGAAATCATATCAATCCTAAACATCAGAGACTCGCCATCTTCCCATCAGGTCCTTCCAACTTAAAATAATCAAATGAAAGGGGATATCCTTAAACACCTTATCATTCGAAGACCACAACGAGGCTAAAAATTTTGCCTTTTCAAAAATGTCTATTATCCCCATTTCCTTCTCAAAAATTCTGCAATTCCTCTCTATCCAAGAAAATGAAAGCACCATAAACCTCCAAAGAGCTTTCGCCATTTTGCTAGACCCAACAACCACCATATCCTCCATCAACGAATTACAATGTGCTCAGAATACCCAAAGAAAGCTTGCTTCGGTCAATAAATTCCGCCGTAATCCCCTAGCCGCCTTACAATGTATGGAAAACGGTCCAACAACTCACCCTCTTCTAATAATTCTAAATCAGAAGAAATATTCTAAATCTTGTGATTTAGAATAATAATATCAATAACAATAAATCTCCCAAAAGAACATCAATTTCAGTCTCAAGCCCGGTATAATTTTTGTTGAACATGTTCTCCCCATACAACAGTAAAAAATACGAAAACGACACTCATCACCACCAAAAGACATAAACCAAACAAAGAAAAACAAAGGAAATTCAACATGAATCCAAAATCATTAGAACTTACAGACAGAAAAAGAACAACCTAAGTATGTATTAGCGTAACTAAAACAATAACCCTAAACCTACTCTCACACCCTAGGAAGTATCGAAAAATTGACAAACTAAAAAGGACAAACTCCTTTTAAAGTACTGAAATTTTTACTAAATAAAATATGGGAGTTTCTAATTAACTGAAATTTCCAACAAGCACAATTCGTCATCCAGCAAGATTTTTCCTTTCCTTTCACAGCATTTTTCTCGGGAACCAAACAAATTGGTTTTTTAATTTATTAAAAAAAAAAAAACAACACAAAAAAGAGGAGTTCAAAACGTACCCGAAGAAGGATCGATCTGATTGTGATCAGAAACTCGCTTTCTCTTTCCCATAGTTAGCAAAAATTGAAATTTAGAAAAAGAGGAAAAAAAAAGGTTAAAAAAAAGGGTGAGAATTTCAGTTTGATCTGTGGTTCTGCGATCACTGCGCAAAGAGAGAGAGAGAAAAAAGTGTTTGTTTGTTTGTTTGGAATTCTGGAACGCACGGTCAAGGGAAAGAATGTACGGAAGAGATTCAGAAAGCAATGAGAGATACACAACAGATGTTTGGTCTGAAGTTCAAACGAAGGAAGGAGAAGGGACTGTTGGCTAGATGGAAAAGAAAGAGATTTTTGTTTTTTTTTTTCTTTTTCTCTCTTCTTCAAAGGTTTCATACAGAAGGAAACAGAAAATAGGCAAATTATACTGAAAAAAGAAACTTATCTAAAGTGTAAATACACTCTTTTTTTTTTTTTTTTTAACTTGTAAATTCACATTTAGGGTTCAAAAAAAAAACCTTTAGGTCCCATCTTTTTTTTTTAAACTTAGAGGTGGAGGATTCGAACTTTACATTTTTAGATAAAATTAAATATAGTATTACCATTAAGCTATGTCTGTAACCCTTTTAAGTCCCGTTTCATACCATTTTCAAAACGCTTTTCACATTTTTTGATAAAATGATTTTAAAATAAGGTTTGTTTGATTTTACGTTAAGTAAAAAACACGGAACAAAAAATCATTTTCATATTTTTGTTAAGAAATGAAAAAATAAAATAAATCATTTTCTTATTTTCATTTTATAAAGACCGATACACTCAATAATTATTTTCATAAAATATCCAAACTAAATTTTAACTTTTCTTTTATTTAAATCGAAACAAAAGCACATACGATCTCAAGAATATCTTCATATCATTTACAAAACATTTTCATTTCTATTTTATAACATAAATAAAACAATTTTCAAAATATACCCAAAAGAGCCTTTATCGTTTGAAAAGAAAAAAATCCACATCTTTAAGGAACATATATAAATAAAAGTATTGTTTTATAATATTTGCTCTCAATATGGGGTTTTTTTTTTTTTTTTTTTTTTTAAGAAACTTAAGGAAAATTAGACAAAATATTTTAAAAATAGTGATTTTTTTAAATAAAAAAAATAGCGAATTTTGCGCCCAATTAAATAAATACTGTATGTCCAAAACAAGACAGAGAACGCACTCTCTCCTTCCCTTTCTTTCTCTGAAAAAAAAATTGTTGCAGTGTTTGGTCAGAGCTTTGACGTCGCCTCCGAACGCATTGCCGGGCTTCCAACCCTAAAGTTCAGTCATCGGAGTCGTCTCGACGTCGGCTTTCTCGTGATGGTGGTTGTGTGCAGTGACGCATCTGTTGGGGCGGATCTAACCATCTTGGAGGTAGGTTGTCCTTCTTAGGTGGCTCCGCTCAGATATAGCTTCCGTTTGAAAGCCAATGGCTTGCCACTGTTGAATCTTTCTTTTATTTTGTTGTAATAAGAGCATTGATGTTTCTGCTCCTTTAGCGTGTTTTTTTATTTACTCTGGCGTTTTTCTTCGGTAATAATGGAGGTAATGTCCTCCGATTGTGTCTCCCATTTATTTGTTATTGAATGACGTGGTGTGAGTACCCCCCATTACTTGAGGATTGGTCTCAGTTAATTGGACTAGTCCATCAACTGTTTTGGTATTGTTTAACGAGCAATGGTCAAACTTAAAGTTTATGTGCCAAGTAGGTCTTCACCCATTTGAGTCTCGGTACTTGTATTTATCCTTGTTCTATTTTAATCTTAACTGAGGGATCCAGTCTTTGATTCGTGGTCGAATTCTTTTGTATTTGGGACTTTGGGGCCATTTATGTCTTATGTATTTTGCTTCTTGTGAAATGAAATTTATTTTTACAAAATAAATAAATAAAATACTTTATTAGCTATATTTTGTTTTCGTATATGATTACAATTTAATATATATATATATATATATATTTTCCTTTGAGAGATAATTTTGTGTATAATTGGTAGTTTTATAAGCCTCCAGTCATATTATTTAGCTTGTGTTTGGTATACAGATTTGGAATTGAATTTTTAAGTTGAAATTGATTAATTTTTTGAATACTAGTTATAATTTTTATTGACTTTTCAAAAAAATATAAAAATTAATATAGGAATTTTATTTTTGAATATGAAAGTCAAATGGAACATTAATTTTTATGGTAAAAAATATCTACTGATAGTACAGTTGTGATAAGATTATTAAAGACGGATGGCTTTGAAATCTTTCAATATAATTGAAGATTATTTTTTTTTTTTCCTTTTACCTTATTGCAGCATTTTTACATAAAATTTTACGTATGATTGGCAAGTATTTTAAACCTCCAATCATATTACTTTTTTTTTTTTCTGGTAAGAAATATGGAGTCCTAGAATAAAGTTGATGAGATCTATGAAAATAAGTAATTTATTATTAGCAAAGTAATATTTTGTGTTATTTGGCAAAATTTCTACTAAGATAATCCAATAAAATCAACAAAATATCAAACCGTAATAATATATATACTTGACTCCATTAAAAAATGGAGAGTTATAAAAAATAAAAAAATAAAAAATAAAAAACCAACAGCAACAACAAAAACTCGAACCTTATTATTATTATTTTTTTAATCAAAATAACAAGTTATAATTGAAGTTTGACTTTTGTTTTGTGCAAATTATAGTTTCAACTCACTTAGAAGTAGAATAAGCTCATACTTGTTTTGGTGAGAGATAAAGAGGAGTAACCTACACTTTTTTTTTTTTCTGCATATGTAATAAAGACATAATGAATTGCAACAGAAAACAATAATAATAATAATAATAATAATAATAAGTAAAACATATAACATCAAGAAATTGGATAGATATGTAGTTTTTGGATATATATTTAAAGAAAATTTAACAAAATTGAGGATATATATTGAAAAATATATTTATAAAGTTAAGATAATTTATCAAATATTTTGCTTTATATGGTTTAAAGGCTAAAAACTGCGTTTTTAGATTGTAATTGTTTTGATTTTCAAAACTAATTAAAAAGAGGTTATTGTCTATTTAGAAAAAGATTAAAAAAAAAAAAATTTTGAAATATTTTGATTGAAAAAGTTAAGAGGGGTGGAATCTAAGTTTTTCCAATGAAATGCACGTGGTTAGAAGTGATGGCATGCATTGGACTTTTTTTTTTGCTTGCATATGCATTGGACAGTGGTGAATTATTGACTCCAGTGAGTATTGTCAAGGACTTCAGATCTACTGTTTTATTTTTCTATCTGAAATATTATCTTTTTAATAGGTTTTTGACAAGTCATCAATTTGTTTTAGAATTTTTTTTATTTAGCATTTTTTATGTGACTAAATTATTAAACTCAAATAATGTTGAATGATAATATTAGGGGGACAGCCAATAAAACAGAAAATCTAAGATAGCAGATCTTGATTCACCTTCTAGAGCTCATTAATCAATGGCTCAAAATTGGTCGCAATTTTTTCTTGTCAAATTATTGAGGTAGACACTCATTATTTGCACCAATTAGCCAGACTTACACTTATTAGATATTGTATTTAGATATAACGTAATGTACATTTGAGTATTTCATATATTTCATTGTAGTACAATTTTAATTGAACAGTAAATGAACTTAAAGTATTACTCAATCAATTTTTTATCTATGTACTTTTATCAATCATATCACACGTATTCTCTCTCACACCAATACACATTAAAATGACTTTTAAAATATAGACAATCTTAAGATACATTCCATTTGAATGCAATAGTTAAATAGGATATCTAAATGCATATTCCAACGCATCTATTATATTGAAGTACAATATAAATCAAATTAGTGATCCGAACGAACTATTAGTATTGAACTCACAGCAGCACACTTGCATAAATTAGTAAACTTCAAGAATTTATGCCACTCCATTAAGAAGGCTTAGGGGGAGTTTGGTTCTCCATCTCCACTCAAACTAAACTGTACTTTTTTTATCATATTTTTTGTCTTTTCTGAAAAAAAAATTTATCTTTTCTGAAAAAATCAACAAAAATTACTATTCAAACTTAAAAATTTCAACTCAACTCAAACTCAACTTATGCACCAAACATGCCCTAGAGTTCTACCATTTAGAAGGATCACTAAAAGGCCGCAAAATTATACTTTGTCAGAACTGCCCATAATGACCAAAGGAATCAAAAGTCATCACTCATCGTGGATGATTGATCGTTTAAATAACCTACTAGATTAACACCGGCAATCTATCAAATTATATTGTTTTTCAACACATATCACAGGTTATCTCTAGTGCTGATCACCAAAATAATAATTGTTAGAATCCACATAAGAAAAACAAAAACAAAAAAATCTAAACAGTTTTCACAAAAAAAAAAAAAAAAAAAAAAAAAAAAAAAAAAAACCTTGATAAGGAGATCACCATTGCTTAACCAGTGATGGTGACTTAAATTATTGGAATTTAATGCATACAATTTGATGGAAAATCTATGGGAATATAATGGTGATGTCTTAATGCTTTCTGTTGTTATGGTGACCATTTGTTAGCCCGCTTCTGCTCTATTAGTCCTTTTTTTTTTTTTAATAACCTATACAATTGGTGGGATAATTTTCTGCACTATGAATCCCAAACAATAAAATTATAAAGTTTGTTTTAAGAAATGAATTCTCAAATGAAATTATTTATTTTTCAAAAAGTTCTTGAGTACAATTACAAATTTTCTCTCCCTAAGAGTTCACATAACTTCTCTCTCTAAAATATCTCTTAGAATTCTCAAAAAAGTAAACTCCTCGAATCTAAGGATTCAACCCCTATTTATAGGCTCCAGTGAATCTTCTTTATCATAGTACCAGTTCAGTTTTATCACTCTGAACGATCAACCTTATTTCAGTCTGACTTTATTTTCGTATCCTTTCAATCTGAGTCTATGAGGAACTCTATTTTCCTTTAGACCTGATTCACTTATTGAAATGACATCGTTTTATGCCTTTTCCTTTAAGTCGTGTGGTTTACATTATTTTGTATAACTGAATATTTACTCTCTCACATTAGCCCTCTTTTTTCTTAAGAATTCAAAATACTCAATTCTCTTTCGAATTTATGAGAAAAAAATATTTTCAAATTTCCTTTTATTCCCAACCTACTATGTCTTGAATCTTTTTCCCTTCTATCTGATGGCTTCTGAAAAATCAATTTCTTCTTATTTCAATGATATTCAACGATCTTGTACAATTCTGAAGACATCGTTATGTCTCCTATTCCTAATGATACAAATATTTATACTGACGAAAATATCAAACTAGGAAGCGTCGTTTTTGCTATAGACCACATTAGATCCTTCAAATTTCCTCTTCACCCATTTATACTCAAATTTCGTCATATTACCAATATTTCTCCTTTTCAAATTGCTTCTTCTTTTTGCTTAGTGCCGGCTTATGCTTATGCTAACGAAAATCATGGTTATTCATTCACCATTTTTAACATCTTTTCCTCCTTTACTCTCGAGCATTTTGATTTCTACTTCTATAAACTTTCCCCAAAAAATGGTATCCCGATTATCTTTGTTGATTTTATGGTTTATAATGATCCTTCTTGGGATAAATACCCAATTTCAGTTAAAGGGAATTGGAAATCTAACCTCTCTTTCTTAGTATCCCCCTGTTTCAATTCCTTTGATGATGACAAAACTCTGAAACTTGCTCACATACCTTCAGAATGTAGGAAATACCTTCGTTCTATCACTAAGGGGACGTTTGGCTCTCCATCTCATTTTAAACTAAACTGTACTTTTTTCATCATGGTTTTTGTCTTTTTCTGAAAAAAATCAACAAAAATTACTATTCAAACTTAAAAATTTCAACTCAAGTCAAACTCAACTCATTCACCAAACACCCCCTAAGTCCAGCAACCTCCATTTTGAGAAGTCATTCCCTTCTTCTGTCCACATGGCTAACACCAAACCTACTATAGTTAGACTTTATCGTCAAGCTCTGACACTTGTCTCCAACGATCCGTGTTACGCTCGTCACAAAATTGGTAAATACATATTGTTTATGTCTGAAGACTAACGTGCTGACGTTGAAGACATGCGCTCACTTACTGAATCAGATCATCCTGGTTCTTCTAGATAGAAATGTCATCGTGAAAGTTCTTCCGTTCGACCTTATCCTGAAGGTCATAGTAACTTTGGCGGTAAAATGGATTTCATTGCTTATCGTTGCTTCCGCATTCTTCTGTCGTGGCATTCTTCTGTCGTATGGCCATGGTCATTGTATAACTCACAAATTATGGTTCTATCTCTACAATCTGGGTCTGTCGTTATTAGCTTTGGAGCTCTGAAGATCCCCAGATGTTAGTTTTCGTGAAAGATCTTTTCGATTGAAGTGTTCAGTGGCACTTCATCTCTGACATTATAAGGCCTGAACTTTCTTTCTTTCCGGGAAGAATCAATCTAATTTACATTCAACTTTCTATCTGAGTTCCTCTCATTGGTCCGCCTAGGCTGGTAGTCTATCCTTTCCTCCCATGGTTTTCTGGCTCTGGGAGTTCGATTAGCTCCCTGTTGCAGCCTGTCTTTTTGGTGAATTAGTAGCTCGAGTTCTTTGCTTTATTAGAAAGCTAGGACAGTATTTAACATATCCTGCTTATTCTGCTCTGATGCTTCCTTCAGCTTTCAATAAGACATCTGCCATACATTTTGGTGGCTCTCTTTTCAACATCTCATGTAATTCGTGTTCTCTTACTAAACCATCTCTGAAGATGTTTGCCACCACCCTTTCATCAACTACCTCCACTTGATTCAGTTCGCGAGTTAATCACTCAAGAAAGGCTTTCAAACTCTCGTTTAATTTCATCTTCACGTTCATCAGGTCTGCCATCGTTTTCTTTTCTTTTCTATTGTAAATGAATTGTGTGACAAACTTGTTAGCAAGATCTTGAAAGCTTGAAATCGAGTTTGGTTCGAGTTGATTGAACCATGTCGCTACTATTCCTAATAATACTCGAAGGAAAACCTTACATAGAAAGTTCTCATTTGATGTCTTGAGCATCATAACTTGTTTGAACAGATGTAGAAAGTCCATTGGATCTGTCTTTCCATAAAATGTCTTCATTTTTTTTAGAGCTGTGAACTTCTCTAGTTTTGGTTCTTTCAAGCTTACCTCAGAAAATGGTGACTTCGCCATGCTTCTGGCTTTTCACAGAGCTAAATCTACTGGTGACATGTTTTTTATCTCTCTTATCTTCACATCAACACAATCTTTCACTCTTTTCAGAATATCCTCCCCCGAATTCCAATTTCTCATGAAAGTATGCTGCGAACTTTCTACTTTCTAATTATTTTCTCCTTCTTTAATCTCTCGCCTTTCTTTCAATTTCTTCTTCTCTTTCTCGTCCGGAGTTACTGTCCTTATGTTGATTTCCTCTGAATCAACTTCTTCTAAGTTCATATGGCCTCTTTCTTCTCAAGCTTTTCCTTTCCCTCTAAACTCTTTCTTTTGTTTCTTTGACTCGACCAACAGGTTTTCTAACTCTGTCTGTCTATCTACCATTTCTTGACATTTCTCCTCCATCTGCTGCTACTTCATCATCATGTTCTGGATGATATGCATCAACTCTGGAGATTGCATGTTTCTGGTCATGCCTAAATATGCGTTGGTAGTTACTTCATTCTGTTGTCTACCTTCCGCGGTCTGGCTCCATTCTCCTAGGCTTGCAGTTCGCTTCACTCCAGGCATTCTGATCTTTGTTGTTGAATTCTCAACTTCTTCATCTTCTCCTGGATTTTATGTCACGAATGTGGGGGCGACAATTGTTGGGATGATTTTTTTCACTATGAATCCCAAACAATAAAATTCTAAAGTTTGTTCTAAGAAATGAATTCTAAAATGTAATTCTTTATTTCTCAAAAAGTTCTCAAGTACAGTTACAAACTTTAACTCTTTAAGAATTCACAGCGCTTCTCTCTCTAAAATATCTCTTAGAATTCTCAGAAAAGTAAAGTCCTCGAATCTAAGGATTCAACCCCTATTTGTAGGCTTTGGAGAATCTTATTTATCGTAGTGTCAGCTCAGCTTTATCACTCTAAACAATCAACCTTATTTCAGTCTGACTTTATTTTTGTATCCTTTCAATCTGAGTCTATGCATAATTCTATTTTCCGTCAGACCTAATTTACTTATTGAAGTGACGTCGTTTTATGCCTTTTCCTTTGAGACATGTCGTTTCAATTCTTCAAATACGACATATGTTGTGTGAAATCTAGCAAGTGTACGAGTCGCACAAGTAATAAAGTGATAAGTAAGATTGTGGATCCCACGAGGGTTGTGTTTAATTTTAAGTTAATTACCGAAATATGTTAACGCTAAGATTATTTGAACGACTGATTTAAAATTAACAAAAATGCAAATTATAAGAAATAAAATAAACTAAAATAACCAAATAAAATTGAAGGAATAAAAAGACACAAGCAATATTCTAGGGAATTGATTTCACTATACTATTCCTATGCTTATCTTATTTTGCAATTATTATTAAACTTCATACAATTCATTAATCAATAGCTCTAATATAACATCATTACCTCTTTCGAGTGTCAAATGAGATAATATGCATAAGTGTCCAAATTGATATCCCTATATAACTTGTTTATCTACACATTCATTAAGCACACTCTTCTATGATTGTAAAACTATCATCAACCTCCCGAACTAAACAACAACTAAGATTGTATTTCCCAAACAGATAAATGAATTAATCTCTCACGAGCATTAAAATTCATAAATCAAATCAACTAATTCATTTCCCAATAAATTAGAATCAGCAAACATAGAAAAACACAAATGAATTGAATAGAGACTTCATTAACAATCAACCAAATCATTAAAGCATAGTTCACATAGAGTTACATCAAACACTAGAACCCACAGAGTAAACAAAACCCATAAATGAAATTAAACACAAAATTAAGCAAATTAAGAGTTCAAGTATCATTTAACTACAAAAATAAAAGAGATAAGGAAAATGAATGAAAACCCAAATGATTACTTTCATAAATCTTCAAGTTTTTTCTCAATTTCTTATCTCATTAATTTATTTTTCAAATGTCATCTCTCTTTAAATTTATTGAAAATAGAAACCTTAAACTGAAAATAAAACTAAAATCCTAATTCTAAAAATCCTAATATACTATTTTTGGGCCTTTTTTTTTTTTTTTTTTTTTTTTGTTTCTTCTTCATTTTCTCCTCTCCTTCCTCGCTGGGTTTGGCCTCTGTTCAACGGCCTCCCCATCACTTCTCTCTCTACTCTTATCTTCTCTTTCTTTTTTTTTCTTTTTTTTTTTTCAGCAGCTACTGGCGTGGGCCCCACCACTGACGCAGCGGAACACTTGGCATGAGGCAAGAAGAAGGTCTGGTAGTGTGGTCCAGGTGGCGACTTCTGGCTAGGTGAGGAAGCGAGCTCACGCCAGCTCTGCAGGCACGCCAGCAGTGGATCTGGCACAGTTGAGTGTGGACTGACGCGAGCCTGATGCTCCACACGTGACTGTCTGGTTTGGGGTGCACACGCGCGCTTGGATTCTTGGAGGGCTGATTGGACAGCCTAGAGCGGGAGTTGTTTCCTCCTCTGCGCGTGGTCTCTAGTCAGTTCCGGAGTAAATTGAATTTCTAATCCCTTTTTTGAGCTTTTAAATAGTCACATTGTCTCCTATTTCACCTAATTAAATTACACAAATGAGAAAATTAATTATTTTGAGGTTAAATTATTAACAACATATTAAGGGTTGTTTGGTGTGTAAGTTTGAGTTAAGATTTGTAAGTTTAAATAGTAAATTTTTTTGAATTTTTTTGAATTTTCAGAAAAGACAACAATTTTTTGAGGAAAAAGATAAAAAACATGATGAAAAAAGTACAGTTTAGTTTAAACTAAACTCATGGCCAAACAAGGCCTAAAATTAATATCAGACTAATTAAACAAAATTAAATAAAATAATGTAAAATCAAAATAAACTATCTAAATTAAAATTATGCAAAATTAAGTCAAATTAATCTAAAATTTATTAAAATACTTAAAAATATAGTCAATTTAAATATGTAAAAAAGATAAAATAACTCTATTTTTATAGAGTTATCAACATCCTTTTGTATAACTGAATATTTACCCTCCCACAATAATTATTTAACCCCTAGACTCGGGTTATTTAGCATTTAAGCTTTTTAAATATAATTTCATGCATTTTATCACGTCTTTCAACATATATATAACCAAGAAATTTAACAATGCGAATGATTTAGACTCGGTCTGTGATAGGTCCGAGTTGTGATAGACGAAATTTTAAATGCCATCTTAAAGGGTCTTTTTTAGATAGTTGGTTTTGCTTGATAGCCTATGAGAAATTGTGATCTGAATATCATAACTTCGGGGGCAGAACCCGAAATCTGATCCAATTAACTCTCAAGTGTGGGTGGTGATTAAAGCTCAAGACTCTGAGTATATTTATCTTTGGGCTATACATTTTATCTGTAAAATGATTTTACAAAGATTCATGCTTCCATCATATTTTTACGTATGTATACTCATTTTATTTATTTATTTATTCATTTATGTACTAGTTCGGCCCGAGAAGAGCTTTGCTATTTATATTACTTAGAGCCCGTTTGGGGATATATTTAGATATGATATTTTGAATATTGGATTGGAAATATATATATGGAGGAAAAACTTTTGAAAATTTTCTATAATAAAGAAAATAGTGTAAAAATTTGAATTGTGTTCAGAAATATATATATATATATATATATGTATGTGTGTGTGTGTGTGTAAAATGGGCATTGTCTTATTAATCTTGTCGTTACAAGCATTTTGACATAAAACTCGTCTCATTTCGATTTGAAATGAGAAAGTTATGGACTTTTAAAGTTTAAGTTTTTTGAAAATGAAAAAAAGAGAAAGTTTGATGAAGAGTTGGAATTTTGAAATCCAGATGATAAAATAACATCTTCTGAAGGTACCTCAAACAGATCCTTAGATCATGTTTGGTACACCGTATTAGCACTCCGTATTGTATAATTTAAATTTATACAATGTTTGGCTACATCCTGGTATGGCATAGTTTAGTACGAAATCGAAAATTAATACAATACAGATAATGATATCATATGCGACAAAAAACCTATGTATTAGGCTTAATTGTACAATTTAATTTAAATGATTATATAATATATATAAATATAGGATTCAGTATAGAGGTTGGGGTCGGGTCGGGTTTCGGAACGATGGTCGAGGTTAGGTTCGAGATTCAAGGTCGAGCTTTGGGACATGGGTCGGGTTTCAAAACAGGGGTTGGAGTTGGGTTTCGGGACGAGGGTCGGGGTTGGGTTTTGGGATGGGGGTTGGGGGTTGGAGTCGGGTTTCAAGAAAGGGATTGGTATCAGGTTTTGAGGTCAGGGTCGAGTTTCAGGGTCGGGGTCGGGGTCGGGGTCGGGGTCAGGGTTGAGTTTTGGGACGAGGGTCAAGGTCGGGGTTAGGTTTCGGGACGGTGGTCGAGGTTGGGTTCGGATTGGGGTTGAGGTCGGGTTTCAGGACGTGGTTAGGGTCAGCATTGGGTTTTCGAAACGGGGGTCGTCATCAGGTTTCAGGGTCGGGTTTTAAGACAGGGGTCGGCATCGGGTTTTGGGGTCGGGATCGAGTCGAGTTTCGGGATGGCGTTTAGGGTCGGGTTGCAGGCCCGACTCCAACCCAAGTCACGAAACCCAACCCAACCCCTAAACCCAACCCCGACCCCCATCCCGAAACTCGACCCGACCCCCGTCTCGAAACTCAACCTCAACCTCCGTCTCAAAACCTGACCCTGACCCCAATCTCGATTCCCCCGTCCCGAAACCTGACCCAGACCCCCATCCCGAAACCTGACCACATCAACCATCCCGAAACCCGACCACGTAGCCGATCTCCAAAGCCAACCCTGACCTCGTCCCTATTCTGAAAGCTAACCCCTAAACCTAATCCCGACCTCCGTCCTGAAACCCGACCCCAAAACATGACATCGACCCCACTTCCAAAACCCGTCCGCAAACCCGATCCCAATCCCAAAACCTGACCTTGACCCTGACCCCCATCCCAAAACCCGACTCCGACTCCCGTCCCAAAACCTGACCCCAAACCCCATCATGATAACGAGCCCAACCTGTGATGCCCTAGAAATTCATAAGCATAATTCATGAACTATTATTATGATTTCTTCATTAATATGCTTTTAATGAATTATCTTGATGAATATCAAATTTCAAGATCGGCCGATAATATATGTATCATCGGTGTGATGATGTCGATGATTTAACAATGTTAAATTTCTCTATTTAAATGAGAAATTTTAAATACATAAAATATGAGATGAACGACATAAAAAAAATTATACGAAAAATTAATTATGTCGTATTAGGGGGATTACGATAATTTTTGGAAAGGACTCCGATTATTATTATTAGGTCGATTTAATGATCTTAATATTTATTTTGATCATATCAATAGTTAAACTTTGAGACCATGATTGAGAATTAATGTGTCACATGGATAGAAGATGAATTATTAGTATTAACTCTTAGGAAATCCAAAGGTGGAAAATTGATCAAAATTTATGCTTGATTTGAAATCAGTGGTGTAGATTTGATGCTAGAGAATCCTAGGCAAATCAATGGTCAAAGTTTGGATTATAAGTGACCAATGAGAACTTAGGGTGAGGATAGGTCTGATGGAAGATCCAATGGATGGGAATGAAGATGACAACTTGGATGAAGGGTGGAAATTGAAGGAAAGAAAAACAAATAAAAATTGAGAAGACCATATGAGGGGGATCGGTTTTTGGTTCAAGAAGGCAAGGGGAAATTTGAACAAATGAAAAAAGAAGGAAGTGTTGCATGCATGCAACCTTGTGTAAGACATGGCATGGTCTATTTAGGCAAGTTGACCTAAAGAATAGACAAGTGAAAGTGACACATTGTCTTAACTTTATTGAACCAAATTTCACCCAAAAATCCTCCCCAAAGTGCCGGCCATTCAAGGGCTGATTCAGCCAAATATTTTTCAAATTTCCTCCCCCAAAAGACAGCTCTCTCAAGGCCAAAGTTGGCTAAGCACAAACCCCTAATACCTCATTTTCTTTCTCACACAAGTTAAGCTCTCAAACCCTAACTCTCTAACCACCACCAAGCTCTAAACTAAACCAAGAACCACCAACACTATTCTCCATCTCCAACACATCTCTAGTACCCTCCTCCATCCATTTTCAAGCTCTAAGAAACCCCGTTCCGAAGATCGAAGAAGTGAGAGACGGAGTTAGAGGACGTTTCACTAAAGGTAACCTAGCGGTGTTCTTCGTGTTGTAGTCTTTTTGGGAGAACTAAAGCATGATATTTAGTTCTGATCTTAATATTAGACTTTTCTTACTTAGGAAAAAAGTTTTGTGAAGAACTTGGAAGGTTCGAGATCTTAAAGGATTCCCGGAGCTTTTCGGTAAGATCTATGAACTTTGTTGAAGTTTGTAGTTGTTGTGATAATATGTCATGCATTAGAAGCTTTGGTATGAAAAATAAATTATGTATTAAGATTCTACAGAGGATAAGCTTCATTTTAGACTTTGGAATCACTTGATTTGCTTTTATATGTCAAAAATTATGTGCCTTTGAAGTTGTGACACTAAAATGAATAGAAAATGAACCTCCGAGACACAACATAGCCACGGGTTTACTGTACTCCGAACCCTATAGACTCAAAATTTTGGATTATAAATTATATATCTAAAAACTATATTCTTTAAGGTTTCCAAAAAGGTATCTTACGCCTTGAACGGATAAATGTGTAATTTTTGACGAATTTTACAGGTTTGGACCATGAACCGAAAATCCTGGCTGGAACCCTGTGCTAGCCACGGGTTTTGTATTTTCTGAGTTAGTAAATCTTAACGTTTTATGAAACTGTTCTTTTCATACAAAATAGACATTATAAGCTTTCCAACGACATATCTTTTGTCTTATTTGGACTTGTAAGTAAATTATTATGATTTTTCTAATCTTACCTATGAATCTGGATTTATGGTTTAAATGTGAAACCAACAGCAAAAAAACCTAAGTTGATGGTATGAATAACTCAAGTAATAAAGGAAATGACTTTACCACTGTAAAGTAGACATCTTAAGTTTCAAAATGAGATATCATGCATTTAAAACGGATATGTACATAAATTTTAATAAATCCCTTAAGATTGTAGTGTAACCTGGTAATCTAAAATTTTACCATAAGACACTTAGAAAAACGTCCACATTAATGTTTAAAATACATGAAATCTTGGAAAACAAGTTGTAAGGACAGAAACTAGATGTTTCAAACTTTCCAACAAGCCATCTAGTGTCCAAAACGGAATCATACTCAAATCTAAATAAATCTTACAAGTTAAAGTCGTACACCGATAAAACGATTAAATAGTAAAATGTGACACAAGGGTAAGTCTTGACATATGAACATATTTAGTTATGAAATGAATTGATTTTAAGTGTATGATCAAATAATGTGAAAACCCTAACTTTATGAAATTAAATCATAAGTTTTAAATGGGCCAAGATAAAGTATACCATATAGTTACTCAGTGTATACCAAGAAATTACCTTAACCCAACTAAATGAACATAACTTAGGGGTTTGGGCTAGCCCAATAATAAAAGAGAGGTATACTCTTAGGTGACTCCTTGTCATCTTGATTGATTTATTAATTACTTAATTAATTAATTAATTAATTAATACATAACCAAATGTAATTAATAAAGTAATTAATTAATTGATTGATTAAAAATTAATTAATTAATTATAAGAGTTAGTAAATGATAATCAAGATTATTATGTTGAATAACTACATAATTATAATATATGATTAATTAGAGATTAATTAATCATTAATTATTAATCATTGATATAATCATCAAAATAATTATGGATAATTAACTAGAGATTAATCAAACATCAATTATTAGATTAATCAAATTATTAATTATTACTATTCGAATTAATAATTAATAATTACTATATGACAATGAATATTTAAGTAATATAATTAAATTATTAACAAGATAATTATTATAAGTCAATTAAAATTATATAATTGAATTATAATTTCTTAATTAAATAAAGTAATAATTAAGATTAATTAATTAATTAATTAATCAGTTAATTAATTAATTAAAATAATTAATTAAATTAAATTAATTAATTAATAATTAATAGAAATTTATTTTAATACTTAATAATTAATAAGAATTAATTGTTAAGGTTAATTATGATATAAGTAAATTAAGTTCTCTATAGTTTATTAAATAATTAAATAAAGTAATATTACTATAACTCTATCTAATAATGAGATATTGTTAATCATGACAATTTCTCAAATCTGCACAGTAGGAGATACAATTCCGAAAGTTTAAGCATATAAGACAAGTAAGTACGAACCTCACATACAGCATGGAACAAAATGTTTTTCGTTGTTGATGCTATATGTTTGCTTTGACTTGACTTGATGATGTGATGAGTATATGAGTTATACGTATTGCTTTGATTAAGTATTTAATGTGCATAATTTCTCTTGCACTGACATGATCGGCATGCCTCACATATATTTATGTCATAATGATATATGCATAGTGACATGTAAATCTACACATTTTCACACTTAATAAGAATGAGGCAAATAAAAGATAGGATTAAGTGTCGTACCAACCTCCAATTAGTGAGAGGATATGATAAGAACGAAAGTTATAAAATATGACCTTGGAGGCTGTTGGAGGGTCGCTCCCCTAACTCCTCATTGGTTGCGCGCAGCTGGGTACGACATAGGGGCCCTTAAGTAGACAAGATATGTAAATAATAAAGCATAATTGAACACATATAGTTCACATGAATTTTTAAATATTCATGATGTTACATGTGATGATATGATTTTATGAAAATAATTTGTGAGATATTGTTTGTACTTGCTGAGCGAAAGCTCATCATTGTGTGTTCGTGCTGTAGGTAATGCGGGTAAGCAGCCCATTGCTTAGATGTTCTATGGACTGGCGAAGCTATGCGGAGGCGATGAAGGACGGGAGTGGGATACCACCACGAATTAAATTTCCGCATTTAGATTTCGTAAAACTATTTTGTATTGACTATATTTATAATTATGTTCCAATGTTTTGGTACTACTAAATTAGTATGGGTATCTTACAAGAAAAGACTTTAGACTAATTCCTTTATAATTTTTATGAAGTTATAACTTTTAAAATATCATTTAGTTACGATTTTAAATTGGATAATTAGTTGTTAGAGGTTTACAATTTCCTCAATTAAAAATTTTAGTCATTCTAACTTTTGTAGTACGAATATGATTTTAAAAAAAAAATTCCTGTATTTTTGGAACCAAACGTAAATGAGTGTTAAGACTAAATTAAATAAGAATAAGTAAGTTAGTTAACGGTCTGAAAAGTCGGATCGTCACACAACCTCTATCCCGAAACCCGACACTGCCCCCAACCCCAACCGCCGTTCAGAACCGACCTCG
>BKCH01001877.1:0-21401 GCA_008635985.1 Ficus erecta | reverse complement strand
GGGGGGGGGGGGGGGGGGGGGGGGGGGGGGGTGGAGAGATGAGAAAGAGAAGATTGAGGAAGTGTTTTTTGAGTTTTTAGACTCCCTCTTCTCTTGACCATTGTTGGCTTCAAAGACCGAGTCGTAGCTCCCAAGTCAAACCAAAAACTAATGACATAAGTTCAAGAATGTGAAAAGTGAAGGTGCTTTGAAATTTCATATTTGTGCGGGTACACGGGTTCTTATTGCTTTGGACCTGAGTTTTGACTAAATTGACAGGAATGCCTTTTTGAACTTCAAGGAGTTCTCAACTGTTAAGGTCGATTTAAATCATGATTGGAGTTGGAGTTTAGATTGAAATTGAAACTTGTATTTGATTGAATGTGAATTGAAAAATAATTGTGATGTAAGAAGTAATGTAAAAATTAGATATGTGTTAACCCAAAAAAAAAAAAGTAATACAGCATCGTTCTGAATATTGAGACATAAAAATCATCTCATTCGTCCTTCAAATAAGAAAGTTATAAACTTTAAAATTTGAATTTCATTGAAAATTTAGCAGAGAAATTTAATATTTTGATCATCATTTTTTTAATTTTAATTGTTCCTAAACTCTCAAAATATTTTTAAATAAACCATTTATGTGAACATAGATCGTCTGTCCATTTTTCTACCACTGTTTATACCTGCTTTGTACGAGGTATTCTCCTAACGCCCAAGCCCAATACTCATATCCCGTGATACGAATGAGCTCGTTTCGTGAACCCAAGCCACGCTCGACACACTCACGTAAGACATGGTTTGGTGGGCTATGAAGTAATCAAATGATGACCATTTATTCTTGTCAAAATTGGTTTTTCATTTTTGCTTAGTCCTATTATGCCTAATTGTCGCGAAAAAGCCCACACGTTTGCGCGACGTGATGAAAAGGCATGCCCATATTTTGGTAGGAAAAAATTCAAAATTTTGACAGGAAAAAAAGTAAAAAACCTAATCGATTCGACACAGGAATATTCTTGCGGCTTGCAATGCCTAATCGTTCTGAAAATGGTACACGTTTGCACTCCGCGAAAAACAGCCCCAATTTTGGAGGGAAAAAATTCAAAATTTTGGCGGGGAAAAATGGGAAAAAAGTTGTCATTTTTGGGGAGGAATATTGCTCGCGGCTTGCTGTGCGTAGTCACCGTGAAAAAGATACACGTTTTCACGTCGAAAAAAAACGTGATGGCCCAAATTTGGGGGGAAAAATTCAAATTTTTTGGTGGGAAAAAAGCCCTTTTTTGCACTTCGCGAAAAACATGCGCCGATTTTGGAGGGAAATAATTCAAATTTTTGGTGCAATGAAAGACGTTGTCGTTTCGGTGCAGGAATATTGCTTGCAGCCTGCGGTACCTAATTATTGTGAGAAAGGGTAGACGTTTTTTGTGTCCACGAAAAACGTTCCCCAAATTTTGAGAGAAAATTCAAAATTTTGGCAGGAAAAAAGTGAAAACATAGTCGTTTCGGTGCAACAATATTTCTTGGGGCTTATTGTGCCTCATAGTTGTGAAAAAGAGTACTCGTTTGCACACTGCGAAAAACGTTGCCCCAATTTTATAGGGAAAAAATTTCAACATTTTGACGGGAAAAAAAGCGTAAGAATTTGTTGTTTGGACGAAGGAATATTTGCTAGTGGCTTGCGGTGCCTAATTGCAGTGAGAAAGCATTCATGTTTCCGCGACGCAAAAACGCACCCTAAATTTGGTGGGAAAAAAAGTCAAAAAACATAATCGTTTCGGCGCAGGAAGGAATGTTGCTCAGTCCATGTTGATGTCGTTTTCTTGCTCCGACCACATTCCTCGGGTTTCCCACCTTCTTGGGTACACCTCCACCTTCTCGGATGATTGGCTGACCGGGATATTAGCCGACAACATCTCACATTCTCGCGAGACGAGCAGTGTACACGGGCCGTGTCGTTTTCGGATCACCCTATTGAATCGGTGGTTTTCCAGACTTGCGCAGGTCATCCGGGCCCATAGTCACCGCAGCTGACACAAACCTTGCCCTGACACCCATCAGCTACAGGCACCGCCCACCTACTCCTGCAGAACATCAATCGCCACCCGCCGCCTACCTACTTCTGACAGGATCTGCCCCTGCAGGTGCCGGCGACAGTCACCATTCTGTCCTCTACTTTGAGTCAGACCCCACGTGGCGCACGCCCATTGGGCCAATAGCCCCTGCAGGAGTTATGCCCGGGAGGCTCGCCGGTACGTCCGGGGGGAGTACATCAACATGGCGGAGCATATCTCCAAAATATGTCGTCAGGACAGCACACCGATCACCTTCACGGATGACGAGGCGGATCGGCTACTCCACCCCCACAACGACGGGCTGATCGGCGAGGTCCGAGTAGCCGCACAACGTCATCCGCCGCGTCCTGATCGACAACGGCAGCTCCGCCGACATCATGTTCATGGATGCGTTCACGAGGCTCAAGATAGAGGGCGCCGTGCTCACACCCCACCCAAACTCCTCTCTATGGGTTCTCCGGAGAGTGCGTCCGTGCTGCCGGGGACGGTCAACCTCCTAGTCACAATCGGGGATGGCCCGGAGAGGGTGACCCGGATGGTGGAGTCATCGTTGTAGACCGACCATCCGTCTACAACGTCATCCTGGGGAGGCCAACCCTCAATGCGATAAAGGCGGTAGTCTCCACCTACCACCTGGCAATGAAGTTCCCAACCAAGTGGTGGGGTCGGCGTGTTCCGGGGGGAAACCAGGAGGGCGCGAGGAAGTGCTACATGGAGGCGGTCAACAAAGTGTGCCGAAAGGCACCCGCCCCGATAACTGTGGCAGCCGTTTTTCATGGTAGACGAGGTCGAGACCCCTAGTGGGGAGATCACCCGCCTGAGCGACTTGGACCCTAGGATTCCCGAGGAGGAGATCCGAGCACACCCGGTCAAGGACCTGGTTCCTTACCAGTTGGACACCCAAACATCCGGAGAGGGACCGTGATGCTCGGCTCGAGACTTGGTCCGGAAACCGAGCAGCACTCGAGGGATTCCTTTAGGAGCACAGAGACGTATTACTCGCCTGGTCGCATGAGGACATGCCAGGAATTGACCCGGCAGTGATGTGCCATCACCTGAGCGTCAACCCGAGGCATAGGCCCGTGATCCAGGAGAGAGGAGAGCATTCAACCCAGAGAGGTAATGCGGCCATCAATGAGGAGGTGAAGAAACTGCTCGCGGCCGGCTTCATCCGGGAAGTCACCTACCCGGAGTGGCTGGCCAACGTTGATGCCGAAAACGTTCTCTGGCAACAACACCCAAGTGACAGGGTCGTCCCGGTCAGTTCAGGCCAGTCGCTCCGCCGTCGGTCACCTGCAAAATGGAAGCACCTCGGAATGATGGGGACACCGGTTGTGGTGTCTGCAGCGGGGCACTCCGATGCTTAAGTCAGTGAAGATATGATGAGCGTAGGGAGAGGCAGAGATTTGGCAAGGCAAAATGATCATACCTGAATTTGTGGAACTTTCCTCTATTTATAGGCGTCCTCCCCGGATTCGGGCGCTCGGGGGCGACCCGGCCGGGGCGGCTTACCTAGGGCACCCTGTGGGTGGCTAGGGTTTTTTAGGCCTGTAGGGGCTATTGGCCCAATGGGCGTGCGCCACGTGGGGTCTGACTCAAAGTAGGGGACAGAAGGGTGGTGACTGTCGCCGGCGCCTGCAGGGGCAGATCCTGTCAGAGTAGGTGGGCGGGCGGTGGGTGGCGATGTGATATTCTGCAGGAGTAGGTGGGCGGTGCCTGTAGCTGATGGGTGTCCAGGGCAAGGTTGGTGTCAGCTGCGGTGACTATGGGCCCGGATGACCTGCGCAAGTCTGGAAACCACCGATTCAATAGGATGATCGAGAACGACACGGCCTCTGTACACTGCTCGTTCTCGCGAGAATGTGGGATGTTGTCGGCTAATATCCCCGGTCGGCCGATCATCCGAGAAGGTGGAGGTGTACCCGAGAAGGTGGGAAACCCGAGGAAGGTGGTCGGAAGTGGTATTTCGTGGTCGGAGCAGAAAACGACATCTAACATAAGCCCCCTAGCATCTCTGGACTGACTTGGCCAGAGATGCTCGAATAGTCGTCTGCTCATCCTCTGCTCGACCATATTTTCGTAATCGGAGAGTGGTCGGATACTCGGATAGCAAAGATGTTCTCAGGACGGTTTCGTCTGGTGCCACATGTCAACAGTGCCACGTTGTCGTTTCGTGACTGGCGGGAAGACAGAACGACACTTCAAATTTTCAAATTTCGAAACTGGCACCGACGTGGACGATTGGCGGGAAACCGAAGCGTCGCCTCGTAAATCGTGTCTGAATTCTTCCCTAAACCTTCGCCTATAAATAGTAGAGGGGGTGATCCTCATTTTTTTCCATCGCTTGCGATAGATCGAGATTGCCGAGAGCTGCCGAAGACTACCGAGCCAAGGAATTTGCAGACTAGCGTTGACTATATCTGAGAAGGTAACAGTTTCTTTCGTTGCAAAGATGAGTGATATTTCTGATTCCGAGAACGCAAGTCTTGTCCGAGAGCGTGGACGTTACGGGGAGCGAGAGTTTTCGACGTCGGGTACGAAGTCGTCGTCGACTGGGGAGGTGACGGGCCCGAGGGGCTGGACACCGATCAGCTGTCGGAGATCTCCAACATACCATCGCCGGGCGACGAAGTCTACCCGAGCAGCCGAGAAGAAAAGACTGGTGCTGCACGACTTGAGGATATACTCCGTGCGGGTCCGAGCACAGCTCCTGACCGCGAATTCGTCGAAGAGTTGGCAGGGCTTTCCAGACCCAACCGGCCCCGGTCGTTGATCTTACGGCCGAGGAGGAGGCTGTCGAGAGAACCGCCAGCCAGGCCAGCACGTCTGGCCGAGAGATGATGAGGATGGAGTCGGACAGTACCGACCCGTCCGGGGAGGACTCCGAAGCACGTGACCGTCCCAGCGGAAAGACCGATGCGCATCAACGATGTGAAGGTGTACCGCCGTGCCGACGCGGAGATGACCATGCTGGCAGGCGACCCGGACCTGTGTACACGGTAGATTATTTTACGACTGCCGTCACACAGAGGTACCTGGCCTTGCTACGCCGGGATTTCGGAATTCCGGAGGGCGTGGAACTTCTGGTTCCGGGGGTTGACGACATTCCCTCTCGTCCCCCCAACGGCTTCATTGCCCTCTCTGTCGAGTACTTCCGAGCAGGGTTGCGCCTCCCCTTCCATCCGTTCTCAGGCAGGCGCTGACCAGGTTGAATGTAGCCCCCGCCCAGCTGAACGCGAACACCATATCGCGTCCTGGTCAGCTGCTACGTCCTGTGGGCGGCGAGCTTCGGTGAGAAGATGCCCGTTGCTGCCTTCCAGAACCTCTACCGGATGAAGTCGGCCCATTTGTCGAAGGGGTTCTACTACTTCCAAGGCTTCAAGGGGACATTCATCACCGGGTATCCGGATTCGGACAAGCAGTTCGAGCATCTATGGTTCTACGGGGTGGTCGGTGGCTGCACGAGCACCGTCGTACTTCAAGCTGCCTCAGTCCGAGAGGGTCCCGGTGGCATTCAGGAGGGGCTACGTGTGGACTCGGGCACCACACGTCTCGGAGCAAACCCGGGGGAGAATAAATGTGTTGCAGGAGCTATCTGACCCCGAGAGGAACCAGCACGGGCTCCTGGCCGATGCTAGCCTAAGGCAGCATTAGGTCGGCACATCCTCCACTTCCGGTCGTCCAGACGACCAGCCGAGAACTTCACCTCCAACGGTGACTGTCGCGGCCATGCCCCCGCCAGCGGTCTCCACTATCGCTCTCCGGACCAAGCCGACCAGCTGCCGCGGCCACTGACATTCGATTCGGGGCTCAACGGGGGGTGCTCGAGGGCCACGGTCCGCGGGCCTTCGCCTGGCGACCTGTCCCCTGGAACTTGGGGTCCTCGGGTCGCCGACGAGGACGTGGATCTGGTTATCAGGGTCTCTTCCCTGCCCAAGGCCTCCGGATCGAAGGTCGTGTTGTTTGTCATCACTTTTTTTTTTTTTGACTGACTCTCCGAGCACTCACGAACTTGTGTTTTTTTGCAGAACCGATGGCCCGACCGAGGAGAGCGCCGCGGGACCAAGCGCCCGAGCTTGGAGGAGAGCATGGCCCGGCTGGCGAAGAACGCCAGGCTGGGAAAAGGGAAGGGAAGGAGAAAGAGGTCGTGCCGCCGAGTAGGGCGGCGGCACCCCCAGCAGCCCCCGCAAAGGCAGCAGTCCCTCCAGCAGCCCCGAGCAGCCGACACTCGGCTCGTCATGACGCTCGACCCGAGAAGTCGACGGAGGACCGACCTCGGGAGGACCGGCCGAGGGAAGACAGGCCGGCTAGCCGGCACGAGTATCGCTCAAGCCGTCCCCGGGAAGATCGACCGGTAATTCCTCCACCACCGCCTCGCGTCGGCCGGGACGAGCAGCCCCCTCCCGAGTCTTCGGTCTATCGAGCCATGGTCAACAAATTTACCGAGGCTTTGACCGCCGAACTCGCCGAGGCCTCCACCCGGTCCGACCACATAGAGGCCATTGCCGACTCCATCACCACTTCAATCGGGGTAGGTGCAACTTGAGGATTTTTAGTTCGTGTGCTTTTTTTTTTTTTTTTTTTTTTTCCTAACCTTTTTGTTGTCAGTCTCTTTGCATCCTTTTCTCTGGGAGCGCGGCAGCAAGGGCCCACGCAAACCAGATGGCGGACAAGCTCAAGGTCGCCGAAGCCGACCTGAGGGCCTTAAGGAAGTCCGAGAAGGATGCAAGGACGGCCAAGGGTGCTGCCGAGGAGGCTAAGAAGGCAGCCGAGGAGACGGCTAAGACAGCCGTGGATTCGTTCAAGGCAGCCGAGGTAACGGCGAGGGCTGCCGAGGAGGCGGCCAGGGTGGCCAAGGACGATGACTGGGCGACCGCGGCAAGAGCGGAAGGCTGAAGAGGCGGAGACTTCGCGTCTCGAGATGGAGAGGGCACTGAAGAAAGCCCAGGAGGAACTTGCTGCTGCCCGGGCGAGCACCAGCGATACATTGACGTCGCCCTCCCTGTCGCTCGCGAAGACGCCCGGGCGGAGGCGGTAGCCAAGTACCTCGAATCCGAGGAATTCAGGGCTCGCCTTGTCTCCGAGTACCAGAATGGGATGCGGGACATGAAGGCTTGCTTCATCGTGAAAGAACCCCTCGCTGGTCGGGGTGGACTGGTCCTTCGTCCCCTCCTGGTCGGATGAGACTGCGACCGAGCCGACCTCTAACCGTCGCCCCCGAGCAGCCGTCGACTGACCAGCCGACCTCTCCAGCCCTTGACATCTCAATGGACGACATCTTCCCTGACCACTTGGACTAGCGCCGGCCCCTGTTTTGTGCTCCCCCCTTTTTGACGGTTTTTTGACATTTTTTTTCCGGGTTCGAGGGTGCCTAACTTGTACCCTCCTCCTTGATATAATTATTTTTTATTTTAATGAACACAATTCCCTCTTTTTTTCTGTCTATACATGCATATATTTATTATTATTTTTCTCCGAAGTGTAGTTTTGGTCGGGTACTCGGCGCTTATTTCCATCCGAGTACCCCTCCTCCCCCCTGGTTTGACTGGGTAAACTTAGAGTTGACCCGAGTCCAACCGCATTGGTGTTTTTTGCAACGTAAACTTGGGTCCTGGTCGGGTACGTCCAATTCTGGTCGGTGTCCGGTCATAGGACCTGTCTCCTTGGTCCGAGAAACCATAGGAGATGTACAATATTAGATTTCTTGGGTCCTGGTTGGGCATGTCCAATTCTGGTCGGTGCCTGGTCATAGGACCTGTCTCCTTGGTCCTAGAAACCATAGGAGTTTGGATAAACTAACAACAAACAACTATAGAATAACTAATGATTAGACATTTTCTATATATATATATATATATATATATTTTTTGAATGAACTCTATTGTATATATCGGCCGAAGCTATTCTTACAAAAATTTACCTGATAAAAACGCTTCAAGTGGTCGGCGTTCCATGGGTGTCCGAGCACTCTGCCATCCTGGTCGGCCGGGCGATACGTTCCTGGGCGGATAATCTCGGTGACCGTGTACGGGCCGTCCCATTTTGGGCCAAACGAGCCGAGCCCGGGTTCTTGGACCAAGACCTTTTTTAGCACAAAGTCCCCCACTCGGAATACCCTGGGTCGGAACCTCTTGTCGTAATATCTGGCCACTACTTGGTTCCGGGCAGCTGTTCGGATTAGGGCCTGCTCACGCCGTTCCTCGACTAGGTCGAGCTCGGGAAGCATCTGCTCGGCGTTATCCTTTTCATCGTAGTTCTCTACTCGGAGGCTCGGCAAACCAACTTCAACAGGAATGACAGCCTCTACTCCGAATGCCATTGCGGATGGGGTTTCCCCGGTTGCAGTGCGCTTGGTCGTTCGGTAAGCCATAGTACCCGGGAAGTTCGTCGATCCAAGCCCCCTTGTGCCTCTCAAGGTTCTTTTTCAAGTTCTCCTTGATAGTCTTGTTGGCGGCCTCCACCTGTCCATTGCTCTGGGGGTGCCCGGGAGAAGAGAGCACTTTCTTGATCCCGAACTGTTCACAGAGCGCGATGAACTTGGGATTGTCGAACTGCTTCCCGTTATCTGTTACCACAGTGTGAGGGAGCCCGAACCGACAAATTATGCTCTTCCACAGAAAAATTGTGTATTTTGCCTCCGTCTGCTGGGCTAATGGTTCCACCTCGACCCACTTCGTAAGGTAGTCTATTGCTACTATGCAATAACGAAGTTGTGATCGGGCCATGGGGAGTGGTCCGATCAGGTCGAGAGCCCATTTGGCGAACGGCCAGGCGCATACCACTGAGGTCAGCTTCTCGGGGTGGGACCTGATCGCCCTGGCGAACTGCTGGCACTTGAGGCATTTTTGGGCGAAATCCATCGCATATTTTCCCATGGTCGGCCAGTAGTACCCCTGCCGAAGGCACTTGAACGACAGGGCTCTCCCCCCTGAATGGTTCCCGCAGACTCCGCTGTGTATTTCCTTCATTACGTACTTGGCTTCAGCAGGGCCGACGCAGCGCTGATATGGGGAATAGTATCCTCGGCGGTACAATTTTTCATCGATGAGCGTTGTACCTTGCCGAGGTGTTCTTGACTCGCCGAGCCTGTTCTCGGTCATCGGGAAGCTGGGAATCGGCGAGGTACCTGATGATCGGGGCCATCCAGGTAGTGGCGTTCTCGGAACAGAGGACCTGCTCTTCTCCCTCGATACTCGGCTGGTCTAGCCGTTCGATGGGGAACGAAACCAGGCCATCGAGGTCATTCCCCGAGGCGAGCCGAGCGAGGGCATCTGCCTCGATGTTCTCCGAATGAGGGATCCGGGTAACTACCTGGGTCTTGAACTGGCCGAGCAGGACTTTCACCTTGTCCAGGTACTTCGCCATTCTAGCTTCCTTTGCCTGGAACTCCCCGGTCACCTGATTCACAATGAGCATCGAGTCGCTGAACACTTCGATGTCTTGCACACCAAGTTCTCGAGCTAGGCTGAGTCCCGGCAATCACAGTCTCGTACTCCGCTTCATTATTGGACGCCTTGAAGTTGAAGCGGAGTGCCTGGCTGGTCTTGTACTGGTCGGGGCTCACGAGGACGAGCCCCGCACCGGAGCCCCCCGAGTTTGAGGACCCGTCAACGAACAGTTTCCACCTTGAGGCGTTCATGTTCGGAGCCGTCGAGCCGTCTTCACTGGGCTTGCGACCACCTTCTCCGAGGACTCTGGAGTCGGCTCGGGAGCGCCTGTGAACTCGGCCACAAAATCGACTAGCGCTTGCGCCTTGACCGCTTCGATTGCCCACTTCGCGATCCGTCCCGACAGCTCGGGATTCTGGAGCACTTGATGGAGTGGGTAGCTGGTCGGGACGCGGATCGGGTGACCCTGGAAGTATGGCCTCATCTTGCGGGCCGAAGAGACCAACGCCCAAAGCCAACTTTTCCAGAGGGGAGTACCTCCCCTCTGCGCCTTGAAAGGCCTTGCTGCTGTAGTAGATGGGGAGCTGTACCTTGTCTTCTTCTCGGATCAAGACCGAGCTAACCGCCTTCTCGGACACCGCGAGGTAGACGTATAGCACCTCCCCGGGAACATGTTTTGACAGCAGCGGCGGGCTAGCCAAGTACTCTTTCAGGCCTTCAAAAGCTTCCCTCACTTGTCATCCCAGTTGATCTTGCCTTGGCCCTTGAGCGCTTGGAAGAATGGGAAGCACTTGTCGGTGGACCGGGACACAAACCGGGAGAGGGCAACGATCATCCCGGTGAGCCTCTGAACCTCCTTGTCGTCCTCGGAGGCTGCAAGTCGACGACGGCCTGGGCCTTGGCGGGGTTGATCTCGATTTTCCGGTGGTTCACCATGAACCCGAGGAATTTCCCTCACTCTACCCCGAAGGCGCACTTGGCCGGATTGAGCTTCATCCGGTACTGCCGCAAGATATTGAAGCAGTCCCGGAGGTCTTGGATGTGGTCGCTTGCTCGGCGGCTCTTCACCAGTATGTCGTCAACGTACACCTCCATCGACTTCCCAATGAGTGGGGCGAACATCTTGTTCATCAGCCGCTGGTATGTCGCCCGGCGTTCTTGAGACCGAACGGCATGACCTGGTAGCAGTACAGGCCTTGGTCGGTGGTGAACGCCGTCTTGACCTGGTCGGATCTGCTCAGGGGTATCTGATTATACCTCGAGTACGCGTCCATGAAGCTGAGCAGCTCGTGGCCGGCCGTCGCATCTACCAGTTGGTCGATCCGAGGAAGTGGGGAAGCAGTTCTTCGGGCACGCTTTGTTGAGGTCCGTTGTAGTCTATGCAGACTCGCCACTTCCCGGTGGTTTTCTTGACCAGGACGACATTGGCCAGCCACTCCGGGTAGGTGACTTCCCGGATGAAGCCGGCCGCGAGCAGTTTCTTCACCTCCTCATTGATGGCCGCATACCTCTCTGGGTTTGAATGCTCTCCTCTTCTGGATCACGGGCCTATGCCTCGGGTTGACGCTCAGGTGATTGGCACATCGCTGCCGGGTCAATTCCGAGCATGTCCTCATGCGACCAGGCGAATACGTCTCTGTGCTCCTGGAGGAATCCCTTGAGTGCTGCTCGGGTTTCCAGACCAAGTCTCGAGCCGAGCATCACGGTCCTCTCCGGATGCTCGGGGTCCAACTGGTAAGGAACCAGGTCCTCGACCGGGTGTGCTCGGATCTCCTCCTCGGGAATCCTGGGGTCCAAGTCGCTCAGTCGGGTGATCTCTCCACTAGGGGTCTCGACCTCGTCTACCGTGAAGACGGCTGTCACAGTTATCGGGGCGGGTGCCTTTCGGCACACTTTGTTGACCGCCTCCATGTAGCACTTCCTCGTGCCCTCCTGGTTTCCCCGGAACACGCCGACCCCACCACTGGTTGGGAACTTCATTGCAGGTGGTAGGTGGAGACTACTGCCTTTATCGCATTGAGGGTTGGCCTCCCCAGGATGACGTTGTAGACGGATGGTCGGTCTACAACGATGGAACTCCACCATCCGGGTCACCCTCTCCGGGCCATCCCCGATTGTGACTGGGAGGTTTGACCGTCCGGCAGCACGGACGCACTCTCCGGAGAACCCATAGAGAGGAGTTTGGGCGGGTGTGAGCACGGCGCCCTCTATCTTGAGCCTCGTGAACGCATCCATGAATATGATGTCGGCGGAGCTACCGTTGTCGATCAGGACGCGGCGGATGACGTTGTCGGCTACTCGGTGGTTCTTCTTGAACATTATGCCCAATCGTCGCGAGCAAACGCAACACGTTTGCACGATGCAAAAAACGTTCCCCAATGTTAGCTGGAAAATATTTCAAAATTTTGGTGGGAAAAGACTTTTCTTTTCTTTTCTTGGATGGAAGAAAACAAAAATTGTCGGTGTGGAGGTGTGTTGCCAGAAGTTTGTGTGTCAAATTTCCCAAATTTTAAATTTGGTCAAAAATACTCTGCCCACCCAATCGTCTCTGTATCAACCGAGGTTTAAAAGACAATTCAAAAATCCTGTCTCGGGAAAAATTCAAAAAAAAAAACCCAGAAAAAGGTTTTCTTTAGATTGGTAACAACGGAAAATGGTTTTGGAAAAGGCTTGTGATTTTTGGATAACATTGGAATAAGGTATTGGAAAAGACTTTTCTTTTCTTTTCTCAGATGAAAGAAAACAAAAAATTACCGGTGTGTAGGTGTGTCGCCGGAAGTTTGTGTGTCGAATTCCCAAATTCCGAATTTAGTCAAATGACTCTGCCCACCCAATCGTCTCTGTATCAGCCGAGGTTTAAACAGACAATTCAAAAATCCTGTCTCGGGAAAAATTCAAAAAAAAAAAACCAGAAAAGGGTTTTCTTTTAGATTGGTAACAACGGAAAATGGTTTTGGAAAAGGCTTGTGATTTTTGGATAACATTGGAATAAGGTATTGGAAAAGACTTTTCTTTTCTTTTCTCAGATGAAAGAAAACAAAAAATTACCGGTGTGTAGGTGTGTCGCCGGAAGTTTGTGTGTCGAATTTCCCAAATTCCGAATTTAGTCAAAATGACTCTGCCCACCCAATCGTCTCTGTATCAACCGAGGTTTAAATGGACAATTCAAAAATCCTGTCGCTGGAAAAATTCAACAAAAAAAAAAAAAAACCCAGAAATAGGTTTTCTTTTAAATCGGTAACAACGGTAAATGGTTTTTGGAAAAGGCTTGCGGTTTCTGGATAACATTGGAAAACGGTTTTGAAAAAGACTTTTCATTTCTTTTCTCGGATGAAAGAAAACAAAAAATTACCGGTTGTAGAGGTGTGTCGTCAGAAGTTTGTGTGTCGAATTTCCCAAATTTCGAATTTGGTCAAAAGACATTGCCCACCTAATCGTTTCTGTATCAACCAAGGTTTAAACAGATAATTCAAAAATCCTGTCTCGAGAAAATTAAAAAAAAAAAAACCAGAAAAGGGTTTTCTTTTTAGATCGGTAACAACGGGAAATGGTTTTGGAAAAGGTTTTCTTGTTTCAGGATAACATTGGAAAACGGTTTTGGAAAAGACTTTTCTTTTCTTCTCTCGGATGAAAAAAAACAAAAAATTACCGGTGTGGAGGTGTGTCGTCGGAAGTTTGTGTGTCAAATTTCCCAAATTCCGAAATTGATCACCGTTGGTCGAAAAGCCTCCACCAAAGATTTTCACCGATGATCGGAAAATTGAGTATTACTGTTAATACCATGGACTCAAAAATAAAGGAGTAAACCCACATGCGGTTTCTGGAAAAAAGGGTTTTCTTTTAGATCGGTGACATTGAAAAAGGGTTTAAGTAGACTTTAAAGATTCGGCAATATCTGGCATGCACCCAGAATAACGGAATACTTCAAAAAAAAAAAAGCATTGGAAAAGGGTTTTGGAATGAAAGAAAACAAAAAATTACTGGTGTGGAGGTGTGTCGCCGGAATTTGTGTGTCAAATTTCCCAAATTCCGAATTTGGTCAAAAAGACTCCGCTCACTCAATCATCTCTGTATCAGCCGAGGTTTAAACAGACAACTTAAAATTCCTATCGCCGGAAAAATTCTACAACAAAAAAAAAAAAAAGGAAAACCCATAAAAGGGTTTTCTTTTAGATCGGTAACAACGAAAAATGGTTTTGGAAAAAGGCTTGTGGTTTTTGGATAACATTGGAAAAAGGTATTGGAAAAGACTTTTCTATTATTTTTTCAGATGAAAGAAAACAAAAAATTACCGGTGTGGAGGTTTGTCACCGGAAGTTTGTGTGTTGAACTTCCCAAATTCCGAATTTGGTCAAAAAGACTCCACCCACCCAATCGTCTCTGTATCAACCGAGGTTTAAACAGACAATTCAAAAATCTTATCGTAGGAAAAATTCAACAAAAAAAAAAAAAGAAAAAGAAAACCCAGAAAAGCATTTTCTTTTAGATTGGTAACAACGAAAAATGGTTTTGGAAAAGGCTTGTGGTTTCTGGATAACATTGGAAAATGATTTTGGAAAAAACTTTTCTTTTCTTTTATCGGATGAAAGAAAACAAAAATTACCGGTGTGGAAGTGTGTCGCCGGAAGTTTGTGTGTTGAATTTCCCAAATTCTGAATTTGGTAAAAAAAGACTCCGCCCACCCAATTGTCTATGTATCAATTGAGGTTTAAACATATAATTTAAAAATCTTGTCGCTTGAAAATTCAACAAAAAAAAAAGGTTTTCTTTTAGATCGGTAACAACGGAAAATGGTTTTGGAAAAGGCTAGTGGCTTCTGGATAACTTTGGAAAACGGTTTTTGAAAAGACTTTTCATTTCTTTTCTCAGATGAAAGAAAACAAAAAAATTTCCGGTGTGGAGGTGTGTCGCCAGAAGTTTGTGTGTCGAATTTCCCAAATTTCGAATTTAGTTAAAACGACTCTGCCCACCCAATCGTTTCTGTATCAATCGAGGTTTAAACAGACAATTCAAAAATCCTGTCGCGGAAAAAAAAAAAAAAAAACCCAGAAAAGGGTTTTCTTTTAGATTAGTAGCACCAGAAAATCCTGTTTGTTTTTCTACCCACTGTTTATACCTGCTTTGTACAAGGTATTCTCCTAACGCCCAAGCTCAATTCTCGTATCTCGTGATATGAATGAGCTCGTTTCCTGAACCCAAGCCACGCTCGACGAACTCACGTAAGTCATAGTTTGATGGGCCATGAGTAATCAAATAGGACCATTTATTCTTGTCAAAATTGGTTTTTCATCCCACTTGGGGGATTCAAATTGGTTTTGTTAAGATAAATGGAAGATGAAGAAATACCCAAGAAAACTCATTCTTTTACCTTACGTAGACTAAAATGTCTTCACCATAAGTGATAGCCCAAAAAGCCCATCTTTTCTCTTTAGTAGTCCAAAAAACCTAAAGAATTGGTTCTAGAAACTTCTTACAGTTGTGTCAATCACTCCATAGACCAAGATAATGCTTTCACATTTCTTTGACTAGTCTCTGGAGCACTCCTCGATCTAACTCTGGAGACCAGATGTTTCTCCGCATTTGCTCTAGCTGCTTGCTTTAAACCAATCCTTGGCATGCCATTCACACCAGATATGGAAAAGTAGCTTGTACAAGCTTCTAGGCTTCTGAAAAGCACTACAAGTTTGGCCATCTAGCTGTCATCACTTCCCAACTGTCATTCCTTGGATACTAGAAATAGGATTGAGTTTGTCACAGCCCCTCTAGAGCCCATATGCTTTTCTGTTCCAAGCTACCTCTAAAATGACTCAAGACTTCCTCTATAAATAGCTCTCCCTTCTCCAGAGCAAGACACACACAACCAGTCCCAACATCACTCACGAAAACACACCACAACAACTCATAAGCACAACACAATCTCACCTACTCTCAGTTCTCTTTCTCTTCCTCTCTCTCCATTAGAGAACCACCCAGAAGTTCATCTTTTACTGCTAGAAACTTATAAACTCCATTATATTCATCAAGTTCTTCATTTCAAGAACATTTCTAGAAATCACCAAAGTTTGTCACCAAAGGCAACTTGTGTTCATCTCTAGAGTGTCCTTGAGCCACATCCAAAAACACTAGAGAAAACAACCCATCTCCAGCTTATCTTACTTGAATCTCCATTAACTATTTGATTACTCTTCCCACCTTTCTTTGATCTCACCGGTTTCCTTTAGTCGATTCTTCTGTGTTCTATTGTAGATTATCTTAGTGATTTGGCAACGGAGGACGTCCTGGAAGCCATCCTTCTTCGATTTCTTTCGAGCCTAATTGGACCAAATCATGATGGAGGCTATATCCTAGTTTGTTTGTTTTTTATTTGTGTGTGTGTGTGTGTGTGTGTTTTTTTTTTTTTACACCAACTTTTAACTTCTCTGGTCACTTCGGATCCATCACCAGCCAGTTAGAGATCGTCACATCGACGACGCGGATACGTCAACCACCGGATCTATCGGGTCCCATCAACACCCACCAAATAAAATTTTAACATGCTAATAATGACCTCAATAGCACTAATAGAGGCATATAAAGGGGTTTACTACTCTGTTTAGCAAGGGTGGATCATTTCTTACTTATTAGTATGTAATGTGATTCGTGTAATTAATTTGATATTAGAGATTGATCTTAAAATAATAAATGTATTAAATTTTTAGAGTTTTAAGAAAACTTTCAGAAGTTGTAATTTAACCTTTTAACTTTTGTTCAATTTTAATTTGGCTTCAACTATTAGAAATATTACAAAAAAATAAAAATCCTGTACGGATTAAATCATATAAATGCTATCCAATTTGATTACCTTAATATATATATATATATATATGTATATATGAGAGATATTTTTATTGGTATTTTAACAAAAAAAGAACTAGTATGAGAACCTAATTTTGAACATGGGCTACTTTGGATTGTCTCACGAACAAATATTCATTTTCATCGGAGTATCTCTTATAGAGATTTTTTTTTTTTTTTTTAATTATCTCTTATAGAGATATTTTCCCCAAATTTTGCTGATTCAATTATAAGATCAAATCCCATTTTAACAACCTTCTAAATATATCCCATTTTTATAAACCGATGTTCATTGTACATATTCAAAAAACATGAATATATATATATATGTATATATATAGAATAAAAATTTTGCTGATTACAGATATAATCTAGCGACAATACTATACTGACTCTATTAAAAAATAGAGAGTTCGTATCCCCCATTCTACATTTAAAAAATATAAAATAAAAAGATCTTGCATTTTTTGCAACCATTACGGAAAAAGAAAGCCACTACTATTATGGCATGTTTACTTGTCTGTAATCAGAGTGATCATGAATCGGAGTGGGTAGGATTCGGAGTGGACTGGATTCGGAGTCAGAATATACTGTTTACTTGGGTTCCAGGAATCGGAAGTCGGAATCACTATCAATCCTATTCATGCATTTACTTAGAACAGGAATCAGAGTCAGTTGCTTGTAAATTTACTTGTATACCCATTTATTTATTGTGTTTTCAAAAATTAAAAATTGATCAATTTTTTTAATTTATTATCATACTATTAATCAAAAGTAAAATAACCATTATGATATTAAGACAATAAAATTAAATTATGTAATTTTTTGTTTAAAAAATTTAAAAGAGTAAAAAATGAATTAAAATAAGTAAAGTATAAAAAATATAAAATAGAAATATTATAATATATTGTGAAAAAAAAATTATTTATTTACTCTAATAACGTTAATATTAATTATGATAGTTATATAATATTAAATTAATAAAAATATATTATATTTGGTTAATAAAAATAATTAATATAGGTTATTACTATTTTTAATACAATTTTTAGCAAATAAACTAAGGATAAAATGGTAATAATATTATGAAGATTATTTTTTACATAAAAAGTTAAAATTTGGGATAACTAGTTTATTCTAGTAAATATTTAACTTTTTTTGAAATATAAATTGTTTAAAAAACATAATGTTGAAATAAATTTCTAAAATTAAAATTGGGGGTAAAATAGTAACTTAACTTTAATATCAGGAGTGAGAGTGCTAATCCAGTGGGGGGGGCTTGGGAATGCCAATCCCCTTATTCAATCCCAAATTAGTGTGGGTTCCACACACTTTCACTCCCATTCCAAGATAAAAATAGGTAAGTAAACATAGGATTGATTCTCATTCCCTATTCCGATTCCCTATTCCTGAAAAGTAAACAAGCCATTAGTGTAATTATTGTAATGATACTACTGTTATAATAATAATAGTAATAATACTATGGTTCTACAATTACTAATATCATAACGATACTATGATGCAACGACTATTATATTATCATAATGATATTTTGAAACTACTACTATTTTAACTATAATTATACTATGATACTACTACTACTATCGTCATAATGATACTATACGAGGTAAAAAAACAATTTCTATAACAATACTAGTGGCTATATATGATCATTAGCCATATGTCTAATTGAACAATTTTAATAATTAGGTTGTTGTCGTATTTTTACAACATTATTAATCCATAAAAATAGGGTAATTATGTGAATAATCCTTTCACCAAATGTATTACTTGGTGAAAACTAACGGGAAGACCATTTACCATAGAACAGGACTCTTGATCAGAGCAAGCCTTTAAAAAAAAAAAAAAAAAAAAAAAAAAAAAAAAAAAAAAAAACTAGAAAACCATTTTACTAGTGTAAGACCAATTGATATCCAAATTTGAATGACCATGTTAAATTAGATAGTTCACCAAGTGAGACACTTGATGGAAACTAATTCGGGATGCATTAATCAGAATAATAGGTCTACTCTCCTCTTCTTTTTTTTTTTTTTTTTCCTTCCTTCCTTCTTCCTTCTCTCGACGCTCCCTCCCCCTCAAGCTAGAGCTTTCCAATATCATGCGTCCAATTCTGTTGAAATACATGTATGTGTGTATGTGTGTGTATATATATACATATATTATTATTTTTTTTTCCGGATTTTTACAATATTTGCCTTAAAACAATGAAACTATAAGTTTGCTCTATGCCTCACCAGTTAACCGGATGTCACCCACTGGTTAACCGAACATGCTAGAAAATACACTAAGGGTGCGTTTACAAAATCGTAAAGAAATATAATGAGATAGGAAAGTAAAATTAAAAAAAAATAAAAAAAAAAAAGGAAGAAAGATCATTGATTTGCCTTTCTAGTGTTTACTTGCCTATTAGATGGTATAAAAGCAAACACTGGTCACTCCCTTTGTTGTGTTTACTAACTTCAGTAATGTTAATCTTGTTAATATAATTACTAAAACATCCTTTTATACGATAAAAAACACTAGCCCATAAAAACTTATTAAGGGTATATAAGTTAATTTATTTCAGTTGACAAGGATCAATACCAATGGATGTAAGGGGTTGATATTCCGCTTTTTCATTTCCTATATTGTGTGAGGCCTACTAAATTCTCATTTTCCATTTGTAAGTAAACATATGATGAATAAGGAAACATAATGACTACTCACTTTTTATTTCCCTTTTATGCAAGTAAAAATGTCCTAGGCATGCATGGAGGGAGGAGGGCCCTAGCGGGGGCATGTACCCCCACAAGGAAAAAAAAGTTCATATAGTTTCTTTTTTATTTTTATTTTTTTTTATTTTTAAGAAAAGTTCATATAGTTATTCCTAAACTTATAGTCTTTTAAAATTAATTGTGCCCTCACTAAATGCCATCCAGATTTTAGTTATCTACTTTGAGAAAGACATTTGATGCTACTGGCAATGAAGCTATTATGCAGAGGTATCAAAATTAAGAACTCGCCGAGAACAATTGTGATGTCTTGCTTATGAAAAAGTGCAAAAACTTTTACTTGGTTTTCATGCTCTTAATTTGTAATTTTTATCTTTAATTGTGCCCCCACTGAGCTCAAAGTCTGGCTCTGTCCTTGGCCCTACGTGTTCCGCATTTAATCCCAATTGATTTGTGTTAACGTTTAGCCCCTTGTTGTTTGTGCACATTGTTAACCAAATTAGTTGACCTTAAATACGTGGATTAGAGACCAAAACGTTCTATCATAGAAGATTAAGGATCTCTAATTAAATTGTAGATTAATTAGAGTGGTCATACCATTAGGTTCTTTCTTAATAGAGAACCTAATTTGATTGTCGATCGGTATTGTTGACTAGTTTTACAGTAGAATATCTATAACACATCCTTAGGAAACTTAATTAAGTATCATTTTTATAGTGTTCCTCACATAATAAGATCTAGAATGATGAGCATGGTGTCAACTTGATATTCCATGTTTTGATGAGTTGAAATGAGACATTCCATCTTATGCTTGTTTTAAATACAATTAGAGAAATATGTGGTTTGTACGTGATTCCACTTATGTTGTTGACGCTCTTTCTTATGACAATTCCATGGTTTCCTGAAATCTTAAGACGCAATGGAGAGTCACGATTCATGACTTTTGGATCTAAATTATATAGTTTCTCATATCTGTAGAGAAGGAAATAGAGTTACAGATCATTTGGTTAATCTGGAATTCATCAATCGGTTGATATTTGGTGGGCCTTGGCCTCAGATTTTTTCTAAAGCTCATTAATGATGAGGTTAGCTAGATTCGAGAGCCAACATAAGACATAATACATAATGTATAATTTAGGGGCTGTTTTTGAAATTAATACTTCTTTTTATTAATCTAGCACGTGGCTACAACTTGCTAGTTCGTTTTAAAATGCTGCGGCTGGTGCCAGACCTTTGAGCACAAAGTGAATATGCAATCCGTTATTATAACATCGATCGTGAATAAAATATGGATTTAGAAGTAAATAGTCTTTTTTTTAAGAAGTTTTTTAACAAACAACGGAAAGTTTTAAAAAGTAGTAAAAATGGTTTTTTTTTTTTTTTTTTAATTTGTAAATCAATTTTCTTAAATGGTCAAACAGTGATTGACTATATTACATTGTTAATTTAGTAAACCAGTAATTGATCGTAGTGAATAATTGGTCTGTCAATCACTAATTAACTGTACCATTCAGTCATTATTGAACAAATGGTCATTTAGCTAAATAAAAAAAAAAAATAAATTGGCCACCTATTAAATTGGGTTATCAAAAGAGGTAACCCACCCCAATTTTTCATAAAATAATAGGGAAACAATTATCTGAAAAAAAATTTATGTAATGGCAATGGCCATGCCACCAAGGTTAAGTTTTCATCCATGAAGAGCCCAAAACAAGACTAGCTATGAATTTTATAGTTGATGTAAAATTGCTTATTATTTCAGTAAACATAGTTCAGAGCCAAAAAAAAAAAAAAAAAAAAGGAACTTGGATAAGAGAATTGACAACAAAATTTAGATCAGTTTCACTCATAACGTAATCTTCTCAACTTACTCAAAATACATAATCCCTAAGTGTCAAACATTGCACTAGGAAACGCAAAAGTAATTAGACCCCTTCTTTTAGGAGGTACAATTGATGTAGCATGGTTTAAGCAACTAGGCGATAAGTTGGCTTCGCAAGCAAGTGATTAGCCCTTCCCACTGATAGACCAAAAACCTCGGTCATATCAACGTCAGTCGGTTTCATGCCATTAGGGAGTTCCCAACTAAAGCAGTGCACCAATTGAGCCAACACAAATCGGACGGTCACAAGACCTAATTGCATTCCGGGACAGCCTCTACGACCAGACCCGAATGGCAGAAGTCGAAAATCATGACCTCGTAAGTCTATGTCGCTACCGATGAATCTTTCTGGGTGAAACTCTTCCACATTTTGCGACCACACATTAGGATCTCTTCCTATCGCCCAAGTGTTCACTATAATTCGTGATTTTTTCGGTATGAAATATTCCTCAATAGTAATATCTTCCCTAGACTCGCGTGGAACTATTAATGGCGCGACTGGATGTAGCCTGAA
>BKCH01001876.1:600000-792399 GCA_008635985.1 Ficus erecta | reverse complement strand
TCATCTTAAGCTACCATATGTCTTTGATCCCAAATTTTCTATATAAAAAAAAGTAAAGGTTGAAAATAAAAAAGGACTTTCTATGATGAGACCTCTTATCTTCACTAATATTGGTAGAAAGTGTTGTTTTAATCTTGGATTTAATTTTCAACAGAAGGCTTATGGCTGGAGCAGTCATGTATATCTCGCTGTAAATGTTTAATATGAACATTCATTGACTAAACCATTAAAAAAATTAATCTAATAATATCTAAAACAACAGTTCGTGTTGATAATGTAAAGAAAACTCCGCTGGCTGCTTTTAACCAATAAGGACAGCCAAATTCCGATTATCCACCTGACCATAGCAGCAAACTTCAAATTGTACGTAATGTGATCAATGATATTGGATGAGTCCGGTTGTTCATATTTTCTAGTCCCTTTGGCTCTTTTTTTTTTCTACCTTTTTTTTTTTTTGTTTAAATTACCGTGAGCAAAACAAGGAAAGCTTGACTTCGACTAATGCAGTGTTATACAAGTTGATGTGTATTATCACAAGAAGAAGAGAGGATTTGGTGAGTTAATCGGTTGCTTTAAAAGTAAAGTTGGACTCTTTGGGTTAGGGGAGTGGACTAAATCAAACAGATTTGACGTATTCTTTTGGGGGTAATATTATTAGAATTATTTTCTTATTTTCGTGTCTCCACCATTGAAGACCAATTCAATTCAATCCTTTTGATATCCTTTAAAGGATATAAATGATGGTTTTTGTTTAAAGTTCGACAAGTGAGGCAATGTAAAAGGAAGTTACCATCAGGACCACAATTTCTTAAAAGTTGAAGAAGGAAACGAAGAAAGAATCAAACTTTGCAAAAATCCTTCTTTTCTATATTATTATTATTTTTTTAAATGCAGTTATAAAAGTGTCATATCTATTAGTTTAAATAGATAGTTAAAGCGAAATTAATTTGAATCAAAAAAGCCAGTGATTGACTAACAACTTGACTAGTGTTTGCTTTAGTACTCGATCAATACGTAATATTGGATGAAGAAATCGTACTGGGCTATATATATAATTCAAATGCCATTTATGTAATTCAGTTTTACCTTTTGTTATGTACAAAAAAAGAAAGTGGGAGAAGAGCGAACTGGCCAAAAGCCTCAATAATAAAAATAAATAGTAGAAATTTTTTTTGAGTGATGGTAAATAACAAATGTATGGTAAATAATGTACTTACGGAGCATATTCAGTGATCATGACAAAAATTATCTTAAAAATATATTGTAAATAAAATATTTACAATTTATCATATTTAATTATGTTTTACGAAGCATATCTACAATAAAATTATCTTAAAAATTTTGTAAATAAAATTATCATAAATATGTTATTTATTCAAATATTTTTAAAATATACTATCTATTTTTAAATATTTGTAAAAATGACTTATTTGCTATAATTTCTCAACAAAAAAAAAAAATTCTTGTTAGGTTGGAGTCTTTTTATTAAAACCAAAGAAATACAGTAAATGTACTATCTACCGTGTAAAATATATGTAAACATATATACACACAATCACTAGGCCATACAAATATCATACGACCTTAATGCCACCTAAAAAATTAACTACAGCCTCAAATTCGTTTGTCATGAAACACATTTTATTTCAGAAATAATATGCAAGCACTTGAAACTTTACGTACATTTATTGGGCCCTAGCCTTTGGTAGGTTTAGGGTGCATGAGTATGGAAAAGTACCATATGAGTCAACTAATATGACAAATATTTAAAATGCCACCCTTTTTTTGAATGGACAAAACTCACATCTTATTATCGTGAAAGAATATCACGTATTAAATACATTATTAAGAATTTTTCCAAGTAGAAAAGGTGTCTTTCTATCATCTTGTATGTTCTTATAGCAATATTAAATATCAACGGAAGTGCGTCTATAGCTTGTAGGTTTAGACCGAAGTTTCAATATGAATTAAACGTAACTAAGTTAATCTAAAAACACTAGTGTATTATCTTGAATGCTTGTCAGGGTTTGGTCCTACGAAGTTTTTATTTTATTTATTTTATTTTTAAATAACAGAGAGGAGGAAATGCCTCCACTCAAATTTATTAAAAATAGAACAAAACATATAAAAATAGAGAATTTAGAAACAAGTTTCAATGACAAATCAAACACTGTTACATAGAAATTAGAACAAGATTCTAGATATTACCACAAAAAAAAAAAAAAAGAAAAAGAAAAAAAAGAGCGAGATTCTAGATCATATATGAATGCAAATGCCTTGAATAACCTAGAAGGTAAAGATTCTTTTCACCAAGGCCTACCAAAAATGAATGTTTAATCAAAGAGAACAAATTAGTAGTACAAAACGAAATATAAAAAAAATGTGATTAATCAAGCTTCGTAAAACCTTACGAAGGTGTATTGGCTAATATTTAATAATCTGATTGACTAGAAATATAGTTAATAATGAAGTCCTAGATCGTACAAGTTCGGTGGTTGGACAATACCTTATTGATTTGGACCACATACATAAATATTACAAGAAATAAATACCATATACTTAGAAATGACCAATTGTTCACACCCCAATTATGCCAATTTTTAAATATAAGTTATATATGTTATACACAATTGTTAACTTAAGCAAGTGTAAGGTTCCCACTTAGAAAACAAAAATGACAATACTGTTGTCTTTTAAACATGAGAGTTTCTACCTAAATTTCTCTCCTCTACCTTACTAAGCTAGACTCAAATTGAGTGAAATATTATTCTATATTTAATTAAAAAAAAGTGGGGTTTTGTTTTTAATTACCGAATGAAAAGTGATATATAGCACTTTACGTATCACTTCATATATCGTGTCCACAATAATTTAAAAATAATTCCCTATTAAAAAAATGTTGACCCCGTCAGTTACTAGCACTCTTGTAAATTAAATGGCGTGACATAAAATTTAAACATTGTATAATATCAGTTAATTATGTAATAATTATTGCTATGAGATCTATTCAATAGGAAGAACTAGTCAAAAAGAAAACCAACAAAATCAACAAGAGAGATACTCACTTCGTGATTTTTCCAGTATCGCTTCTTCGGGACGACGACAGATCAATCCATCGGATTGGTGATGAAGAGGACAGAAACACAAGAAGCTATTGTTCTTTGTACTTGATGAGTCATGTCCACATCTCCCACCCGTACACATTTTTCGCATTTGTCTTCGTCCGTGATGTTCCACTCAACTTCAAAACCTCCTTCCAAAACATGATCAAAAGGGTTTGACCCGCTAACATAGCCTTTTAGTGCCTCCTCCATAACTGGAACCAGAACACTGACTCTACACCCAAAATCTGACTTTAGGACTTTCGAAATCTGTTTCATTCGCACAAAGTAAGCCCAGCGACGAACGTTATTTACATCGCAAGGAAAGCCAAAAAGATAAGAAATTCCAGGGATCTCATCACAATCGTATAAACAAGGTGGTTGTTTTATCTTTCTTAGTGTAATGGAACGGAGTGGAACTCAGAGTTGTGTTGATGAATTTTTGGGACAATACGAATCGCCAAAATCGGTTCTGGCAATCGTGAGTACCCGAGCTGTCTGGTTGATTCCGACGACGCGAAACTTCTTCCCATCTCGTACACAAGGATTCCACGATCCTGTTCGCAATTCACAACGAACCCCGGGTGTCCACAGTACTCCGGTTGGTGATTTCCCGGAAAGGATAAGAAAAGTTTTGATTCCCCCGCAAATCAAAAGGTTCGCACCTCTTGAATCGATCTTCGTCTTTATCATCAGCGTGGCTTGCGAAGGATGATGAGAGGAAGAGGATTAACAGCAAAAGGAAGAGAACGGAAAACGGATAGGAAACGGCAGGATTCATTAACAGAGAGATCACTTGGAATATGGTGAAGACTGAAGAAGAAAAATTAAGGGCAAGCTTGTTGAAGAAATTGCTATTAAATGGAATCAAAAATAAAAAATAAGCTGTTGATCGTAATAAACGCTTTAAGAGGGTGTTTGGTGTGTAAGTTTGAGTTAAGATTTATAAGTTTAAATAGTAAATTTTTTTGAATTTTTTTAATTTTCAGAAAAGACAAATAACTTTTAGAGAAAAAAATAAAAACATAATGAAAAAAATATAATTTAATTTAAACAGAGTTTTTTACCAAGCCTAAGTGTTCATTTTGATGGAGATTAAAAATGAAGTTGGAAAGAAAAGAAAATTTGAGTAGTTGACTAGTTGACTTGATGTGCAGACAAATGTTTCTGTTAAGCTTGAAGATAGTGAAGACAGAGCATTAATTGGAAAAATTGGACCCACTCATTTATTCCTTGAAAATGACAGATGTGATGATATTACCATTTAACCCATATTAACTCTCGGACAGAGACTTCTTGTTTTTCTTCTTTTTTTATTTTTTATTTATTTTTTATAATTTAAAATAAGGATAATCAAACTTTATATTTTTTTAATGGAGTCTGAATAAAAAATTACCGTAAGATTATTTACTTGTAATCACTATTTTATTACTTTTTTATTAAGTATTGTGTACATTACTTTACGTCTTGTATTTTGGTCTGCCTTTATTTAGGGATGGCAATTCATGTTACATGTCAGATTCGTGTCGTGTTAGAGCCGTGTCGAATTTTTTCTTTCCCAACCCGAACACTACCCGTGACATAAAAACGACTCGAAACCGTGACACGAACACGACACGAACCCGTAACGGGTTAACACGAAATAAACCGAACTTGACCCGCGACACGAAATTGATCCGCAACACAAAATTAACCCGCGACACAAAATTGATCGCAACACGAAATTAACCCGAGACACGAAATTGACCCGAAATTGACACGAAATTCGTGTTGGACCCAAATTTGATACAAATTTGACACGAAATTGACACGACATTTGACCCGAAATTGACACGGAAAAATTCGTGTCGTATTCGGGTTTTACGGGTCCAACCCGAACACGACATGAATTTGTCCATGTCAATTTTGGGTCACCCGAAATTGACACGACCACTATTTTTCAACCCGAACTCGCGAAATTCGTATCGTTTTCGATTCGTGTCATCGTATCACGACCCGTATTACCACCCCTACCTTTATTCTTCCTAATATTCTCAAAAAATCTGCATCAACTTTATCTAGTCTTAAAGAGTTTTTCTTTGTTTCGTTATTTTAGATTTAGATTTAGACTTATTACACATTATAAGGTTAACTTAAGAGTTTATTTGTTAAATCCCTGCAATATATTTACAGCAAAAGGATTGACCAATGACCAATACTTTTTTTCGCATTGAAATTTGATATTATTGGAAATTTCACCACTCTTAAACTTTGAATCCCTATGCATACGTAATATGTCCAAACGTTCAATCTAAAAAAATAGAGCAATTTACAGAAATGCTTTAAAAAGGAAAATTTTAATCATAAGATTTTGAAACTTATGATTTATGCTATCTAAAAAACTGGTCAAAAATCAACATAATATATTTTCTTATAAAGACGTTAACTGTTTCTCTTTTTTTTTTCATCTTTATTATTGAGATAGACTTTGTGTTAATAGGTTGATTGAGCAAATTTCTATTCCTACAAGAATGATGAATTACATGAAGATTTATATGTTTGTTTGTCGCACGGTGGGGACCCCGGCGTCTTTTTTTTTTTTGGTGATTTTGATGCAAGTTTTGTGGTGTCCGTGTATATGTGTGTGTTTTTTTTTTATTAAAGTAAATTTTAATGATGTATTTTTCGTATTTCAACGAATAACGACTGGTATGTACGAGACCACTTTAGAAAAATCAAGCACAATATTTAGAGCAATAAGGATTAAGTGGCTTCAAGTCCTAAGAAAAATCCATATGCAGTCCAACTAAGTGCAGATAAATTCTGAACTGCAGTCCAGTATAATTATACTGTTGTTAGTTGAAAACAGTATTAGCACTATCTAAGTTATGAAGAAAATGGACTGCATATTAATGAAAATGCCAAACATGGCCTTAGTGGGTGACACCTCATTCATGATAAATAAGAAATTTTTGAATTAAAAAGTTAATAGATAATTATGCATTATTGAGTGCAAAATGGCTCCTTGTTGGCCGGCCACCTCAAGGGGTTTTTTGGCAAATATTTTGTTGTTAGGGTTAGATAGTGGTATCATATGGTTAACGGCTGGTAACCACCAATCTCAGAGTATCGCATAGCTACTGATTCAAAAGTAATATCTATAAGTTGTTTATTTGGAAATTTGATATATAAATATGCGTGGAAAGGAAAATAATATATGATCGAATTTCTTTTTTTGTGATAGAATTTGATTAATTATGTAAATCAGTATATAATTATTGTAATTTCATGTCATTTTTTTGTTTATAAAAGAATTTGATTAATTAGGGGTGTAAAGAATTCAAACGGGTATGCCAATAGAACCACTCAACAAAATAATATGAAATGACATGGCAATTTTGCGATTGTTTTATTTGTTTTGTTTTTGTTTTGTTTTTTGTTTTTGTTGTTTTTTTCATTTTTTGGGATTGTTTTGTTTATTATTATTATTATTATTAGAAGTTTAAAGAGATTTAGAGGTAAATGGCCTAATAGTAGGCCTCATTTTAAACAGATGGTCCAAACTTTTGGTAATTAGTTAAATTGCCTTTTATTCTTTTCAATATGACCCAAATGGCAAAAATACCATCCAACGTCTCCGATCGTCGTCCCCACCCACCGGTCTCAGCTACACTCCAACCGTTGACGTCTCACACCCATCAATTTCTTTTTCTTGTTAATGGAAATTGATTTGCGATTGGAAATTGAATGACTATGGAATTTTGAGTGAGTATTTGAAATCCATCGAATGATTGATCAAAATTTTCAGAATAAGAAGAACCCTAAATTTCATCAAATAATGAAATCGTAAGTCAATCAATGATTGATGACAGTTAATCAATGATTGACTGTTTGTTGTTGTTTTTGGTGAAGTATTAGATAATGAAATCGTGAGTCAATTGGTAATTAATCTTAGAGTCAATCAGTAATAGATGACAGTCAATCATTGATTGACTAAGATTAATCAGTGATTGACTGTTTATTATTGTTTTTGGTGGATTCTAAGATATTGATCAATGGTTGACTAAGAATCAATCATTGATTGACTAAGTCGATCAGTCCTCCTACTTCTTCTTTTTCTTCTTCTTCTTCGACGGTCATGAACAATGCAACAAGGCTCGACGGTCATGAAACAATGCATGCAACAAGCCCTGAACAAACTACTCTTAAAAATTCATGGTGAAAAAAATAAATAAATAATAAGGTCACACTATATTACAAAAAATAAAAAATAAAAATTGGGTGGCTAAAGGGAAACCTGAAATTGATCAACAAGAGAGAAATCTGAAATCAAAACAAAGAACGGAACCATGAAAATTTGACCGAACACATGAGAGAAGAAGAAACAGAAACATAGGGGAACATGAATCAGGTAAAAAAGTAATTATAATTCCTCAAATCTCGTTAATCAGCCACCTGCCTAAATAAACGAGAAAAATAAAGGCAATCTATAAAAGCTAGGTGGCAAATCAGTTCGCCCAACCAATTTCCATTATTATTTTTATTTTTTATTTTTATTAAGGGAAAAGTACTTGAATGACACAAATTTAAAACTTATTGGCTTGTACCAACATGTTAAGGATAGTGGTTAGAACAAAGGTTATTGTAGATTGCTTGTACAATATTATTCCTCAAGTTAGTTAAGTTTGTTAGTTCACATATACATATAAGACTTCTCTTGGTTATAGCTGTTGATGGCCGAAACGCCTCCAACAGCAACACCCAATCTGGTCGGGTAGTCTGGTCTGGACGGGCCAGTCACTCCGCCGTCGATCACCTACAAAAAGGGAAGCGCCTCGGAATGATGAGGACACCGGTGTGGTGTCTGCCGCGGGCACTCCGATGCTTAAGTCAGCAAGGATACTGATGAGCGTAGGGAGGCAGAGATTTGGCAAGGCAAAAATGATCATACCTGGATTTGTGGGTTCTTCCTCTATTTATAGGCGCTTCCCGGGACTCGGGTGCTCGGGACGACCCGGCCAGGTCGGCTACCTAGAACCCTAGTGGACAGTGAGGCTCTAGACTTGGCAGACCATGTCGGCCCACTGAGCGAACGCCACGTGCCCAGCCTAGGGGGCCATAGGGTGGCCGTCACTGGTGCCTGCGGGGGTAGCCCCTGCCAGAGTAGGTGGTGGCGGGTGGTGATGTGACATGTTGCAGGAGTAGGTGGGCGGCGCCTGCCGCCGATGGGACCTGCGTCAGAAATGATGTGTAGATGGGGTATGGGCTCCGTGGGAGCTTGCACCTGGAACCAGTATGCTGTGTAGGGTGCTTGGCTAGTATTCTAGTCGGGTGAACGGCCGCTGCGGCGAGACGGCGAGTCCCGACCACTGAGCGAGTAGTTTGTAAATGGTGTCTGGTCGGCACTGGTTGGATCGCCTCTGTCCGACTAGGCCTCTGGAACCGAATCTCTAACGTCAGTGGCCTGTTCATGTATGTCATGGTTAAGCAGAAATTGGCATCAACAATAGCTTATAGTTAGTTAGCTTGCGTTTGGTTCTCTGATTGGAGATGAAATTTTTAAATTGGAGTTGGTTGACTGTTCAAAAACTAGTTTGAATTTTGTTGATTTTTCAAAACAAAACAAAAATTGATATGAAAAAGTAAAGATCAAGGGGGATTTTGATGTCAAGGAATAAATGAGTGTGTTGACTAGTTATGAATTTTGAAAATCCCCCTTGTTCTTTAATTTTGCATCAAAAACTAGTTATGAATTTTGTTGATTTTTCAAAACAAAACAAAAATTGATATGAAAAAGTATAGTTTTAATTAGAGTTAAATTTAATGTCAAACTAAGCCTTAACTCTAATACCAATATAGCCCAAATTGCATTTTTTTTAACTTAATTTTTGTTTTTTTTTTTTTTCGAAAAATCAACAAAAAATTTAACTAGTTTTGAAAAATCAACTAACTCAAACTTAAAAATTCAATCTTCAATCGACGAACCAAACGCAAGTTAAGTCTTGTAATAGACTCTTTAAGCTGTTTAGTAGTCCATTACTCAAAAATATTCATTCTTTGAAATTCTCCAAAAATTAAAGGCAAGGTCGTTGAAGAAATTGATATAAAGGGAATCAAAGAGGAAAAAATAAGCTGCTGATAGTAATGAACGCTATAAATGTTCATTTGATGGAGATTAAAAATGAAGTTGGAAAGAAAAGAAAATTTTAGTCGTTGACTAGTAGACTTAATGTGTAGAAAAATGTTTCTCTTGATAAGCTTGGAGGTAGTGAAAACTAGCATTAATTGGAAAATTGGACGCACTCATTTATTCCTTGAATTTTGTTGATTTTGTTGAAACATACCATGGAGTTTTGTTGAAAATGTAAGAACAAGGGGATTTTGATGCAAAATTAAAGATCAAGGGCATTTTGACACTAAAAATAATGGAAAAACTAACGGAAACAAATTGAGGGGTAATTTGACTGGTTTATTAAACTCCATGGGTATAACAAATACATTTCGCGTCCATATGGCTTTCAGGTTTGAACCTAAAGTTTCTAATTTCATCTCAGATTTTGTCTTTTTCTGAAAAGTCAATAAAATTATAACTAAATTTAAAAAGTCAATCAATCTCAATCTAAAAATTTCATTCCAAACTATACATAAAATACAAGCTTCATAGTTCAGGGACATATTTACATAAATAATATAGTTCAGATAGAATTTATGAAAATTTTCCTTTTTACCTTATGACGTGACTTACATTGGAATCCTAAAAGAAAGTTCATTTTGTTGGACTTTTGAAGTAGGCCATTTACCTCATTACTAAGATCCTAGGATTTAGTGGTATTAAAATAAACCACTAGGGTGTCCTAGTAAGATATTTTTTGTTTTTGAGATTTATTTTGGAAAAATGCTTTCGTGTGTATAATTAGTGTTCACATTCTATTATGCGTGGTATTAAATATCATTAAAATTATTTTAATATTGTAAGAGATATGTTTATTATGGTGAAAAGGGTACACAAATTTTGGCTAGAAAAGACGGTCGTATAATTTACACAAGTTTTGGGACCTGAAAGCTCCAGTGAAAACGGGGGCGGAGAATGAACGCTTGACATTTGCGAAATTGTAGAAACTATGCTAAAATTAACCTAATGAGTTAGAAAACTTGGAAAGAAACCATACGAATCAACATTTTTCTAGTAAAAAATAACAATGTAATGGGAATGACTATACAGACTAAATACATACAGTGCTGGAGTCAATTTTTTTCTTGCCATTTTTTCTTTTTCAGAAGTATAATTATATTATCAAAATGTATCTGGCCCTTCTCTCTCTTCTTGCCTTTCTTTATATTTGTGTCTTTTTTTCTTTTTTTTCCTTCTTCCAAAATAAATTAAGTTTATTAGATTTTAATTCACATTTATAATTTCTTCACAAATTTTTTTGAATGCTTAAATAGTCTTTTTACCTATATTTGGAGTGATTATTGAATACTCCCATCTATGGAAGGATCCAAATTGGTGAGCTTAAGAAGAGAGTCTGTCCCTTCATCACTCCTCTCCCTCCACATCTCTCTCTAACCAAACAAAAGATTTCTCATCTCCCTCCATCACTCTCCCTCCCTCCATCTCTTCCTCCAACCAAACATGCACATAATTCAAAAAATGAGTGCCCTTAAAAGCAAAAATTAAGGTGTTATCAAATTTTTTTAAAAACATTTGGTGCGTGCGTCACTTTGTTGTTGTCGGTGGCATGTGTTTGTCAACTGTGTGCCTTTTTAACTATTTTCTTGTGCTGGTCTTGAAAGATTTCGCTTTTCTTGGTGTTTTGAAGTTCTAACTAGTGGTTTTGTTATTTTCATTACTAAAAAGGGTAATGGTTTTATTTTCTTACTAAAAATGCCCCAATTAGTTGGGTATTTGTCTGTTTGTTTAGTATTTTTTTGTTTTTCGTCCACAAGATGCTTCTTTACGGTTGCTTATGTGGTCATAGCGTAACAGATTTTTGTCTTGGTTGATCGGGTTGTTTCCATCATTGTAGTAGATTTATTAAAGAATCATGTGTTTGCTCATATTATGTATGCCTTCTTGGTGTTATCCATTTGTAGAATTCGCTGTACTTTTTCTTTTTTTGTGTTATTCGAGTTTAGTGATGAAAATAATTGTCTATTAGTGTCGATTGGAGGCTTTGTGTTTAAATGATAATATTACATTGCATACTTTGGCATTTAATTTCAATTTTGAAGAAAATGGGACATAAAAATAGGACAAAAGATTTGACTTAAAAAGAAGAGTAACAAAGTAATAGTTTGCCCATTTATCTTAGGTTATCTATGACTCTATACTTAGTACCTGTTGTTGGGAAGTACGACAACTCCATCCATTAATTCATCCATTAATTCGGTGATCCTATTTTTTTTTTAAAACAATCACTATTTTAATTTTAAATGATAATTAAGATTAATTTTACGAATGTTTTTCAATTATGTATCTTATTTTATTTTATTTATTAATTATCAAAATCATTTATCGTAGCCCTTGCAAAATCATTCAAATTATGTTCCATCTGCTTCCATATATAAATCTAACAGTTTTACTGACATGTCATTAAATATTTTTAAATTTAAATCCTGATAAATATTAATGAAAAAAACAAACTATATATTATTATTATTATTAGGGTTGTATAGGACACTATGCAAAATTTTTTTTTAAAAAAAAAGGAAAATAATTAATCTCTTTCTTTCGTAGTCATTCATCCAAAACCTAACCCGGTCAACTCTGTACTTCCTCCGACAGCAGAGGCCCCCTCCTTCAGTGACCCAACCCATCCCTCAGAATGGTGGGATCTCGTCGTGGATCTTGGTACGCTTGACTCTAGGTATGTCGCTGCGGAAAAAGGGGAGGAGGTGGCAGATCTGTCGCTGGAAGTGGAGAGGGGGCTCTGCTGGAGTCCCGTCGTTAGGAGTAGAGACCGGAGGGGGTTGCCGGTTGTGTGGCTGGGATTTACAGTAAAGAGAGAAGAGAGGGGAGAGATGTAAATGATTAAAAAAAATTATTTTAGATTCGCCTTGAGGCCGAGTTCATCTTCTCCGCAGAAGCCATTGACAAACACTAGTTTCTTTTCCCACGGTCCGTTTGACTCTCAGGTCCGGATCTAACTTTTCTATCTAAATTTTTATCTTTATCTGAAAAATTAAAAAAATCATAATTAATTTTAAAAAATTAACTAACTTATATATAAAGTCCATTTCAAGCCGATGTTTCAAACACAAGCTAAGAAGTAGTGGTTAGCCTCTGTTATTGCTGGTAAGCGGCCTTAATCAATCTCATTATCTCCTCTACACTTCAATCTTGAAAACACCATATTTGTAGCTTCGTAAGAATCCATGGCTTCCTTTCTTTGTTTATTTTTAAAAAATAAATCTTCGAAAGTTCAAAAAAAAAAAAAAAAAAGAGTGAGTGTTAATTTTTATTTGATTTATTTTAAAGATAAATCTATACTTAATTATTTTTTTAATAACTAAGGCTTATGTGTTAATAATAATTAGCTAACGTTTAATTGCATGTTACATAATTAAATCCTTTAACTTTGTAGATGGAAGGAGAAGGAAGGGGCAATTTGAATTGTTTTGTACATATCAAGGGGCGTTTTGAATGATTATAAACAATTAGGGGACAGAGTAAAATATTGTCCATAATTCATGTGGCATTGGTAATATTAATCATTTTAATTTTAGATAAGTAAATTAATATCCTTTTAATTATTCCTTATTACATCTCTCTTAATAAGGGTAACAACTTCGTAGAGTTGAATTGCAATTTTTCATCCTGCTTCCACCTAAGGGTAATGACTCCTATAACCTAGACGGCACATGGACACGACTTGGGAACGTTACGGTACGTTAAGGACACGATGACACACATTGATGACAATTTTGGATGAGTGATGCCTTGTTCGATATCGAAGGTTTTCCGATTTCAAATAGACTTTAAATTGTCTTTGTGATCAAAATTTCAAACTTCATTTGGCGTTAAGGTTTAAACCAATAATTTTCATCTCAGTTTTTATCTTCTTTTTTTTTTTTTTTCTGAAAAAATAAAAATTATAACTAGTTTTTAAAAAGCTAATCTACTTCAACCTAAAAATTTCATTTTAAATCCATACACCAAACACAAGCACAAGCTATTGCATAAAAAACAACAATATCAGAGACAAATTCTAAGAGTATTAGTTTGGTACTTTGTATTATGAATGAAAATCTTAAAGGCTTAACCTCACACAAGAATTACATTTTGGGGGGGGGGGGCGGGGGGGGGGGGGGGGGGGGGGGGGAAGGGATCTGTCTTTTATGGATGAAAAACATAAACAACTAGTTGAATCTTTCGAAATCGTTTATCGTATATAAGCCAACAGGATATTCATTTCGTAACACTGATGTGGTGGAAGATTCCTCCAACAGGCCATCACTGGGCAGTTTTTCTGGTGATCTTGGAGAAAACATGCATGGGTTTGGTGGAAGATGCAAAGCCTCTAAACTTCCTTGTAGCATTTCAATAACTCTACTCATGGATGGCCTATCTGATGGTTTTGTCTGGATGCACCACAACCCCACCATGATCATTTTCTTGCCATCTTATTTTCCTCGCTCGTCATGTCCTCCCACAACTGTAGAGTGCTACCAAGTTCAAGATGTTTATAGATCCAATCAGGAAAATATATTTCGCTTGTATGGCTCACTCCCACTTTGACATTCTTTCTTCCACCAACCATCTCGAGGATCATCATTCCATAGCTATAGACATCAGACTTGGACGAAACTCCTCCGAAGTTTCTACTGAACACTTCTGGAGCTATATAACCAATTGTTCCCCTGGCATGTGCCATTGATATGATACTGTCTTTTCTTGGGCAAAGTTTGGCCAGCCCAAAGTCTGCAATCTTTGGGCAAAAATCTTCATCTAAGAGGATGTTATGTGGCTTTATGTCAAGATGTAAAATTTTTGTGTTGCACCCACGGTGCAAATACTCAAGCCCTCGAGCTATACCAATAGATATCTGGAGTAGTTTTTCCCATTCCAAATGCGGAGTAGTTTGCAAAGGATTATCTTTGTATGTGAACTTCTCTAGCGATCCATTGGCCATAAATTCGTAGATGAGTGCTCTTCTACGACCTTCTAGACAAAACCCCAAAAGAGTGACAATATTCACATGAGAAGTTCTACTAATGCTCGCAACCTCGTTAATAAACTCTTCTCCATTCCCTTTAGATGCATTCAAGATTTTGACGGCCACAAGATGTCCATCGATTAGCTTTCCTCTGAACACTTCACCAAAACCTCCTTGACCTAATTTCTCTTTGAATGATTTGGTCATTTTCTTGACATCCAAGAATCTATACCGTTTTGCTGCGAGATGTCCATAGCTTCTAATAAAAGCTTCAAGGTCTTGATCATTCTTTGTCCAAGATTTTATAGATTTCATACATCTAAGACAACATGTCATGATACAAACGAGCAATAGTACACTTCCTCCACCAGAAACACCTGTGAGATCAATGTTGTAATAATTCAGGAATTGCTGAATTTATATTGTCACCCAATTTTAGTGAAATGGTAGGATTCAATGATGAAGGGAAAGAAAAAAAAAAAAAGACATAAAGAAGGGAAAGAGAGAAGGATAAAGAGTTTAGTACCAATGACAACCTTGAGTTTCCAATTTTTAACATTGCCTGCAAGGTTAAAAAAACAAAAGAGAGGGAGAGAGAGATTAAAAGGGATTTAGGAAGAAAAAAGCAGAATCGAGAGGACATCTGTGTATTCAATAATAAGCGTCAAAATCTCAAAAATATTTTGATGGATATTTGAATGAGCTCCTTTTTTCCTTCCTTTACTCTAAAAATATAGAGGGGAAAAAAATCATCATAATAAGACAAGAGAAAGAGGATACTTTTCAAATTTTTTATGAAAACAGAACAGTTACGGCATTTTGAAACTTAGATAAATAAAGAGAAAAGTTTTTTACTAGAGAGAGAAAAAGAAAGACGATACTTTCCAAATACTAAATATCTATTATTATTATTATTATTATTATTTATTTTTTTTTTTTTGCAGTTACAAAATTTTCACATGGCTGCTAGACCCTGGTAGGCGTGTTCCGCAAGGCAGGAAGACCCTGTGGTGGGTGAATTTCAAAGGATGGAGGAGAGAGAAAAATCTCTTAGTATTTGAGTTCAACTAAGCACTTCCAACCACTAGTATAAAAAAAGAGTACTAGAGGTTCTTATTAAGCACTCGCCATTTTATTTAATAATTCAAGTAGAACCCAGGTTGGAAGAAGTAGAGTATTTGTTCAATAAAACAAGTGCTCACACACTATTTGTGGGATGGAGACTGGCAAATTAGCCTAGTTGACTCGTTGGTCGAAACTCTTAGTTGTAAAGAGTTTTGAGTAAGCGAAAAGGGGAAAACGGTAACTAGAGATTTTCACCTACCAAATATTACCATCTCTGATAGCCGAACCATGGTTTGCAGTAATGACTGTTTGTCTTGAATTTAGATTGCGTTTGGAACAACGGCTTGAAATGGAATTTTTAGGTAGTAATGTCATTCAGGCATCTCCCACGTGCTTTCTCGCATGCGCTACAGAGTTGGAAGTCTATGTTTTGCACATCAAAACCTTCTCTCAAAGCGTCAGTCACTTCCTGAACTCCACGCTTGGCAGATCTATCCATCTCATCAAGGACGGTCTGGAATACCGGAACTTGGACGACACCGCAGCATACATTTTGAACATCGACATCATTCAAAGTCCACAGTAAACTTTCTCTTACAAAATATGAAATCCGATCATTGCCGTCAGGTTCCTTAGAACAAGAAAAGTTATTAAGCAAATTGAAGGATCCTCCAAGTGGGTTGCTTTTCCGACAGCCATAGATCACAGTGAGGTTTCAACAGTTGTAGGGTAACCAACGAACAGAGTGTGGTTCAGAGTGGTGTTGAGGCCATTTGTATTGCAAGGAGTATCCCAAATATCCGACCTCACACGAGTCATCGTATAATTTTCTTGACTAACATGAAGTACGCCATACTGTATGCCACTGATATTATGACAGGGTATTCTCTGTTTTCGCAATGAAGCCGAAAGCCTTGATGACCGCAGAATTCTGGTCTGTCATCTCCCCAGAACGGGTAAGAAAGGTTCTTGATGTTGCCACGTTCGTACAGAATGTCATGAAATTCGCAGCGAGACAATGGGAAGATGGTGATCAAGATGAAGAATACAACAATGAGAGTCTAATCAGGAAAGACTCTAGGAGATAGACGAGGATTTGCCATGAGTGCAGTGAGAGTGATCCTTTAATTTTTATATAAAGACACTAGTGGCTTTAGCTTCATTTTAAGAAGAGAAGAGAGAGGAGAGAGAGAAAGGGAGTGGAAGTGAGAAACAGAGAGAAAAAAAAAAAAAAAAGGAGAAATGAAAGAGGAATTTGGGAATAAAAAAATAACAATAAAAGAGAAAATGGCGTAACCATTATATTGTTGAGAATGGTTTACATACGTGACATATGTTTATTAAATCTTATTTTTCATTATTAGTTTTTATTTTATTCTATTTATTGATTTGTTTTTAATGTGATGCGTATGACACATTCTACGAAAGTCTAGGGTCAAAGTGGTTAACTATAAGAAGCTAACCATGGGCTTGTCTGGGTTCGAAGGACGGGTTAATGCAATGTGTGTGGGCTTTGTCTCCTCCTGCTAATCCTTTTGGTGAGGTCTATTGTTTGGTTTCTTTTCTCAAATGAAAATTCTTATTTAAAAAAAAAAAAAAAAAAAAAAAGGGCCAACCATGGCTGATGATCAGGAAAACCCTATTCTGCCAAATAGACACGTCAGGAACCCTGAAACATGATCAGAGTAATTGGACCCCATAACCCCAAGAAAATGTCAAAAAGAACTTCTATCTCCCACCTTGTAATATTTAATTGTGGGGCCTTTTCTTTGAAAGTGTGATGATGACAGAAAAGGGCTCCACTCAAGTACTTACGGATCAAACGAGAGAGAGGAATTATAAGTGGTGGACAAAACTTGCATACTTTTGACTAAAATGTCATTGTTTTGATAAGGACAAGTAACAAAATTAAAATCCATAAGCCAAGCCAACTAAACTTTAAGGAAAACAAGTTTCTTTCTAAATATTAGGAACCAAGGAATTAAGTAATTAAAATCCACATGCATCAAATGTTACTAGAGTTTAATATAATATACCTTTCTCAAAAATATACAAGGACGTAGTACTCATATGAAAAATTACTGGCGAGTAATTTTTAATTTCTTCTATATGAATTGGCGTAATTATGTAACATATATGGTTAATTAGTAGTATCGAAACAGATAATCGGAATTCAATTATTGATGTGACCGAAAACGCCATGGTGTTCCGGCCAAAAACAGAACAAACTGAAGATGCAATCTAACCTTGAATCTTTTTTCCGCTAACTAAGCTCTGTCTTGAGTGTCCTAATTACTAGAATCAAGGCTAGTTTGTGATTTGCAGGGAATAAAATAAACCAAGAAAACTTTCCTTTTTCTTTATTATCTTTTTTTTTTCCTTTCTTTCTGTGAGTGGGCTTGAAAAATGATAAAGAGGACTAGAAAAACAAAAGCGTACCGGCAGCATCAAGACATACTAACTCTTCTGTTCCTTTGCGGCAATAGCAGCAAAACGTTTCACCAGAGTCACTAGTTCCGCATCTCCCACCTGATATTTCACATGCTCGACATTGTGGAAATTCTGTGTAATTCAATCCAAACCCTTCTCTCAAAGCTCTTCGCACGTCCTCAAGTCCATCCTGATCAGGGAGCTCGTCAAGGGCAGCCTCGAAAACCGGAACTTGGACGAAACTCCCACATGCCGGAAATTCATTTAAGAATGGAGAATTATCGTTTACAAAATCGCCTTTATGATAATAAGAATTATCTCCAACATCCAGGCCGGGGCAACTAAAGTCGTAGGGGAAAAATTCCACTTTGGGACAGTGATAGAATAAAGTGAGGTTTACAACACCTTGAGTGTAGGTGAAGGACAAAGGGGGAGTAAAGGTGGTGTTGACAGGTCCTGGAGAACAAGGAGAATCCCAGAGATCCGACCTCGCAAGAGTCATCGTATAATTCTCTTGGCTAACATTCAGCACGCGGTACTCTACTTCATGGATGTCTATAACAGGGTACTCTCCTCTTTCACAACGAAGCTCAAAGCCTGGATGACCGCAGGATTGGGGTCTGCCATCTCCCCAGAACGGGAAAGAAAGGTTCTTGACTTCGCCACATTCGTACGGAAGATCGCACACCGTGAAATTCACATCTTCTTCGCAGCGAGACGAGGGGAAGGCGGAGAAGATGAAGATGATTAAGAGGGATATTAAGAGAAACGGTAATTCCATAAGTGAAGGCTAAAAGCTAAGCTAGGCTAAGCTCTCATTTAGAACTATATAGGAAGAGATATTTTGGTTTTGATCAATTTTGATGCAAAATGATGTGGAAAAAGAATAACAAAATTACCAATAATCGTTTTGACAATTAGGGGATGTTTAGTGTATGAGTTTGAGTTAAGATTTTTTAAATTTTAGTAGTAATTTTGGTTGACTTTTTCAGAAAAGATAAAAAACTTTTAGGAAAAAAATAAAAATTAAGTTAAAAAATTTAAGTTTGAAATGGAACTCCAAACTAACCCTTAAAGTGAAATAGACGTCGAGTTTTGTTATATTTTTAAATAGGATATAATAAAAATCAAAGAACCTCGGAAATATAAGATTATTTTGACCAGACTTAGTTGGCTTCTTGGAATTTTCTACATAAGAAAAAGACAAGAAACAATGCCCGACTTTTGACTTGTATTAAAAGATTTCTATTTGGTTGGATCCAAGGCGGCCTCACACACGTTACCAACTCAAATGGACAAAACACTTTTTGCCCCTATATATAGTTTCATATTGCCAAACTGCAATTATAGGAAATCACCACCAAATTTCTCCCACTGGACAATTTAGGGAAAGTGACACTCAGTGGGGTATAGCACATAAATTAATAAGTTAAACCTATAGATTTTTTGTTGTTATATGAAATAGTATTCTTAAAAGTGGTTTTTTATAATACAAATATGATATTTAAGTATTCTAATAACTAACACAAATATGAGTGAGCTTTTCAATTTCAAAAAAAAATAATAAAAATAAAAATGACGGAGTAGCGTCTATAAAAATCTCTTTGAACCTCCTATGATACACTACACCGGTAACAACTGTTTTTCAATCTTCGGATTAAATATTAACTACATATAACCCTATTCCTCCTTAAAACCAATTCATCTTAAGCTACCATATGTCTTTGATCCCAAATTTTCTATATATATAAAAAAAATAAAGGTTGAAAATAAAAAAGGACTTTCTATGATGGGACCTCTTATATATCTTCACTATTGGTAGAAGTGTTGTTTTAATTGTTGGATTTAGTTTTCAACAGAAGGCCTATGGCTGGAGCAGTCATATATATTTCGCTGTAAATTTTTAATATGAACATTCATTGACTAAACCATTAAAAAAATTAATCTCATATCTAAAACAGTAGTTCGTGTTGATAATGTAAAGAAACCCCGCTGGCAGCTTTTAACCAATAAGGACAGCCAAATTCCGATTAGTCACTTGACCATAGCAGCAAACTTCAAATTGTACGTAATGTGATCAATGATATTGGATGAGTCAGGTGTTCATATTTTCTAGTCCCCTTTTGGCTCATTATTTTCTACGTTTTTTTTTTTTATTTTAATTACCGTGAGCAAAACAAGGAAAGCTTGACCTCGACTAATGCAGTGTTATACAAGTTGATGGGTATTATCACAAGATGAAGAGAGGATTTGGTGAGTTAATCGGTTGCTTTAAAAGTAAAGTTGGACTCTTTGTGTTAGGGGAGTGGACTAAATCAAACAGATTTGAGAAAACGCGTTTTACGTTTTCTTTGGGGGGTAATATTATTAGAATTGTTTTTCTTTATTTTCGTGTCTCCACCATTGAAGACCAATTCAATTCCAATCCTTTTGATATCCTTTAAAGGATAAAATGATGGTTTTTTGTTTAAAGTTCGACAAGTGAGGCAATGTAAAGGAAGTTACCACCAGGACCACAATTTCTTAAAAGTTGAAGAAGAAACGAAGAAGAAAGAATCAAACCTTTGCAAAAATCTTTCTTTTTTTAATGAAAAAGAAAAAGCAGTTATAAAAGTGTCATTATTTATTAGTTTAATTAGCTAGTTAAAGAGAAATTAATTTGAATAAAAAACAGCCAGTGATTGACTAACAACTTGACTAGTGTTTGTTTTAGTACTCGATCAATACGTAATATTGGATGAAGAAAGTCGTACTGGGCTATATATAATATAAAATGCCAACCTTATATGTAATTCAGTTTTACCTTTTGTTATGCACAAAAAAAAAAAGAAAATGGGAGAAGGAGCGAACTACGCCAAAAACCTCTAATAATAAAAATAAATAGTATTAAAATTTTTGATTGATGGTAAATAATGTTCTTACAAAGCATGTTCAGTAGTCACGACAAAAATTATCTTGAAAATATTATTGTAAATAAAATATTTACAATAAATATCATATTTAATTATATTTTCGAAGCATATTTATGATAAAATTATCTTAAAATTTTTCGTAAGTAAATAATTTATCATAAATATGCTATTTACTGCAAATATTTTTAAAATATACTATCTGTGTTTAAATATTTTTAAAAATTACTTATTTGCTGTAATTTCTCAAAAAACAATATATATATATATATATATATAGGTTCGAGTCTTTTTTATTAAAACCAAAGAAATACAGTAAATGTACTATCTACCCTGTAAAATATATGTAAATATATATACACATAATCACTAGGCCAAACAAATATCATACGAGCTTAGTGCCACCTAAAAATAATTATCTACAGCCTCAAAGTCGTTTGTCATGAAACACATTTTTATTTCAGAAATTAATATGCAAAGTACTTGTAACTTTATGTACATTTATTGGGCCCTAGCCTTTGGTAAGTTTATGGTGCATGGAAATGGAAAAATGCCATATGAGTCAACTAATATGACAATTAGTTAAAATGTCACCCTTTTTTGTTTCGATGGACAAAACTCACACCTTATTATCGTGAAAGAATATCGCGTATTAAAAACGCTTATTTAGAATTTTTCCAAGTAGAAAAGGTGTCTTTCTATCTTCTTGTATGTTCATAATAGTAATATTAAATATCAACAATGTTATGTAAGTGTGTATATAGCTGATAGGTTTAGACTGAATTTTTCAATTTGAATCGAACCTGACTAAGTTAATCTAACAACACTAGTGTATTATATTGAATTCTTGTCAAGGTTTCGTCCTGCGAAGTTTTTTTTTTTTCCTTTCTTTTTTTAATAAATAGAGAGGACGAAATGCCTCCACTCAAATTATTAAAAAAGAGAACAAAACATATAAAAATAGAGAAAATTAGAAACAAGTTTCAATGACAAATCAAACACCTTAACATAGAAATTAGAACAAGATTCTAGATATTTACCAAAAAAAAAAAAGATCAAGATTCTAGATCCTATATGAGTGCAAGTGCCTTGAATAACCTAGAAGGTAAAGATTCTTTTCACCAAGGCCTAACAAAAACGAATATTTAATCAAAGAGAACAAATTTATAGTACAAAACGAAATATAACAGACAATATTGTCATTAAAAAATGTGATTAATCAAGCTTCCTAAATTAAAGCTTATTAAGGTGTATTGGCTAACATTTAATTATCTGACTGACTAGAAATATAGTTAGCAATGAAGTCCTATATCATACAAGTTAGGTGGTTGGACAATACCTTGTTGATTTGGACCACAGACATAAATATTACAAGAAATAAATACCACATACGTTATACCAGAAATGAACTATTGTTTCACACCCCAATTATATGCCAATTTTTAAATAAAAGTTATATATGTTATACACAATTGTTAACTAAATCAAGTGTAAGGTTCCCACTTAGTAAACAAAAATGAAAATACTTTTATGTTTTAGACGTGAGGGTTCTTACCAAAACCCCTATCGTTTCACTTTTTGAGTTAAATTTCGTAGGGTTTAATACTAATTGAAATTGAGTAAGTGAGATATTATTTTATAATTGATATAAAGTGGGATTTGTTTTTAATTACCAAAGGAAGAGTGCTAGCACTTCACTTGTCACATCATGTATTGTGTCCACACAAAAAATTTAAAAATATTTCTCATTGAAAATAAAATTTCTAATAATCTCTATTTATTTTAAGGTGTAATTATTAAAAAAATATTTAATAAATACTTACTTTGTGAATGAGAAAACTTCTTCCTTTGTGAATGAGAAAACTAAATTCCGAAGTTGGTGAATGAGAGAGAGAGAGATACGTACTTAGTGATATTTCAGGATCAGGCCCCCCTGCAGGATATACATGGCTTTCCGGTTCCGGTTTTTGGGAAGGACCACAGCTCAATCCATCAGATTGGTGATCAAGAGGACAGAAACACATGAAGTGATTATCCTGATCAGTAGGTGATGAGCTATATCCGCATCTCCCACGGGAATTCAAGCATTCTCTGCATTTGTCCTCGTCCTTGATTCTCCACTGCACTTCAAAGCCTCGTTGAAAAACTTTACGAACTTCATCTAAACGTTTAACTTGGCCTTTTACTACCTCCTCCATTATGGGAACCACAACACTTATGCTACACTCCGGCCATCTGAAATCAGGACTTCCCAAATATGTTTCATCCGGCACAAAGTAAGCCCAGCCAGAAACGCTTTTTCCAGGGCAATAATAGTCAAAAAGATTAGGAAGGGTATTATTACAGTCGCAGAACAAGGTGGTATTTTGTCTTTTGAAGTGTATTGGAACGGAGTGGAATTCAGAGTTGTGTTGATGAAGTTTTCGGGACAAAACGAATCCCAGAAATCCATTCTGGCAATCGTAAGAAGTCGATGTTCGTTGTCGATTTTGAGGACGCAAAACTTCTGCGACACCACGTCGAGCACAGGGCCGTCAGGATCTGATTCACAATCGAGAACGAACCCCGGGTAACCGCAGTACTCTGGTTGGTGCTTTCCCCGAAAAGGGTAAGAGATTTCTTTGAGTTCTTTCCCGCAATCAAAAGGTTCGCAGCTCTTGAATGGATCTTCGTCTTGATCATCAGCATGGCTTGCGAAGGATGATGAGAGGAAGAGGATTAACAGCAAAAGGAAGAGAACGGAAAACGGATAGGAAACTGAAGGATTCATTAACAGAGAGATCACTTGGAATATGGTGAAGACTAAAGAAGAAAAATTAAGGGCAAGCTTTTTGAAGAACTTGATGTAAAATGGAATCAAAGAGAAAAAATAAGCTGTTGATTTTAATGAACGCTATAAGTGTTCATTTTGATGGAGATTAAAAATGAAGTTGGAAAGAAAAGAAAATTTGAGTAGTTGAGTAGTTGACTAGTTGACTTAATGTGTAGACAAATGTTTATTGATAAGCTTGGAGGTTGTGAAAACAGAGCATTAATTGGAAAAATTGGACCCACTCATTTATTCCCTGAAAATGAGAACTTGTTGAAAGGTAGAAATTTTTGTACGTAGGAGCAAAGAATTTTCTTTTCTTGCCGTATTGATTTGAGATAATAATATTACCATTTAACCCATAATAACTCTCGGATAGAGACTTCTTTTATTTATTTACAGGGAAGGACGACAGCTCAATCCACCAGATAGGAGATCAAGAGGACAGAAACAGAAGAAGATATTATCCTCAGTAGTTGATGAGTTATATCCACATCTCCCACCCGAACCAACACATTCTTTGCAGTTATCTTCGTCCATGATGTTCCACTCTTCTTCGAAACCTCCTTGAAAAACACGATCATTACAAATTAAGCCACGAACATATTGTTTTACTACCTCCTCCATTACGGGAACCACAACACTGACTCTACACACTGGCCATGTGAATTCAGAACTATGCAAATCTGTTTCATCCACCACAAAGTAAGCCCTGCGAGAAATGTTATTTACAGCGCAATCAAAGCCAACAAGATTAGAAAATTCAGTGGCTTCATCACAATCGTATAACAAGGTTGTGTTTTTGTCATTTGAAGTGCAATCAAACAGAGTGGAACTCAGAGTTGTGTTGATGAATTTTTCAGGACAATTCGAATCACAGAAATCTACTCTGGCAATCTTGAGAACCCGAGCTGTCTGGTTGATGTTGAGGACGTGGAACTTCTGAGACACTACATCGAACATAAGGCTGTCCTGATCTGATCCACAATGGACAACAAGCCCCGGGTAACCACGGTACTCGGGTTGGTGATTTCCCCGGGAAGGGTAAGAAATTCTTTTGATTACCCCGCAATCGAAAGATTCGCAGCTCTTGAATGGATCGTCTTTGTTGGCATGGCTTAGGGAGAATACTGAGACGAAGAGGATGAACAGCATAAAGAAGAGAAGGGAAGACAGGAAGGAAACAGAGGTGTTCATTATGATGAATAAGTTTCAAAACAGCGTTGAAAAAAAATGGAAAGATAAGACAGTGGCTGATAAATCCATTTAATAGAGAAAGTCAACAATAATTAAAAAAAGTGAATTATGAGATTGTAATCAATTTGTAAATATTGTGCCTTAGCTAGTTTCCTTTTTGTAATTATTTCCTTTTGTAGAATTATTACACATTATTATACACTGTACATATTCTCCATCAATGATTTTTGGAAAAGCCATTCACAAATTTTATATTCTTCTCACTTTTTTATGGTATCAAAGTGTTCATAAGCTCTCACGAGCGTAAACCAATGGCCAAACCCATCATTCAAAATACAAACCAGCCCCACTCAACTTTCACAAAAATACCAATCCAAATTCCTACCATGTGAAGTGTCAATTTTATAGACAACAAGGTCACTCCGCCAAGCAATGCCTATCTTTTAGATACATGCCAAGAAACTAATTCATCAAATGTCAATTTTGTGACCAACAAAGCCACTCCGCCAAGCAATTTTCGTCCTTCAAATACCTGCCAAGAGATTACCAACCGTCACCTCAAGCTAATTCTGCTTCTCCTTTGCCACCATCAAGATCTCAATGACTCCTTGATTTGGGAGCATCACACCATGTCACCACCAATCTCAATAATATCTCTCATCCTTCCAACTACACTAGCTCCAATGGCATCATGATTGGTGATGGCACTGACATCTCCATCACCCATACTAAATCTACAACACTCTCTTCTACTTGTAAATCTTTCATTTTGTCAAATGTTGTTTGTGTTCCTACCATGAAAAAGAATATAATATCCGTTTCTCAATTTTGCCTTAATAATAATGCTTTAATTAATTCTCACCAAATTCATTTTATGTGAAGGATCTTTGCACGGGGGCAATGCTTCTACAACGCAAGACTAAAGATGGTGTTTACGAATGGCCTCAGCAGAAATCTGGCACTACACCATTGCTTGCCTTCTCCACCATCAAAGCTCTAGTCTCTCATTATATTGGCATGCTCGTCTCGGCCACCCATTATCCAAAATTTTACACCATTTGATTTCTTATTGATGTCTTGATTTGTCTCACTATTACAAAAGTTGGATTACACGACGGAAAATACATGACGGTTTTAGTGAAACCGTCGTCTTAAATAGGATTACATGACGGTTTCAAAAAACCTCCGTGTAAACAAAGGATTACACGCCAGTTTTTATAAAACCGTCGTGTAATCCTCCGAAAATTTTGAAAATTTTCAAATTTCATGCTTTGAAATCCGTGCATAAACCTATTACTTAAATACACTTTTTCTCTTCATTTCTCTTCATTTTCATCTCCACCCTCTAGACAACTCAATTTTTTCTCCTACGTACCCACCTCCTTCACCCACCCGCCGCCCCCTCTCTCTTACAATCCAGTCAAGCCACCGCCGCTGCCGTCGCCACTGCCACCGCCATCGCCTACCACCTCTCTCTCTCGGTGTGGCCGTGACTATTTTCCTTTAAAGAAAAGCAAGGTGACTTTCATATTGCTCAATTTCTTATTTTCTAACAAAATAATGAATACACAATGCTTTAATAACTTGCTTGGAGGGTAATTTGTAGTGTTGTTTGAATGTTTTTTTTATTTTGTTGCTCTTTGGAGATGAATGTTTTGTTCACGGTTTTAGCACTTTACACATATTTTTAAACATGGTTTTTTTTCCGCCCACCACATGCTCGATGTAATGTTCATCATTACACGATGGTTTTGCCTACACGATGGTTTTGCCTCAAAACCGTCGTGTAATTGAACTTAATTAAAAGAAAATTTTGGCTTTTTTCGGTTGATTGCACACATTACACGAAGGTTTCAAGCAAAAACCGTCGTGTAATGTTCACAATTTTGTGGCGTTTTGCTATTGTATTTCTTGATTCAACGACGGTGTTAACCGTCATGTAATATTGAGATACCACGATGGTTATATAACCGTTGTGGTATCTTCCACGACACTGGATTACACGACGGTTGTCTAACCATTGTATAAACTTTACACGACGGTTAATAACTGTCGTGTAATCCTCAATTTTTACTAGTGTCTTCTCCTTCCAATTCAAATTTTTCATGCAACTCTTGTCATTGCAATAAGACACACAAATTGCCTTTCTCTGAATCAACTCTTACAAGTTCCGCTCCATTCGAATTAGTATTTTCTAGATTTCTGGAGCTCTCCTATTTATTCTCATGATGGTTTTAAGTACTATGTCATTTTTGTTGATCATTTCATCCATTACATTTGGCTCTATACTCTATATCGCAAGTCCGATGTCTCCGAAGTTTTTGTTCGCTTAAAATCCATTGTCGAGAAAATTTTTCAAAAATCCATTATTACATTATACACAGATAATGGTGGTGAAGATATCGCTTTAAAAAATTTATTGTCAACAAATGGCATTTCTCATCTTACCACACCACCCCATACTCCAGAACATAATGGATTTTCAGAAAAATGCAATCGTCACATTGTAGAAACGGGTCTCACTCTTCTCCATCATGCTTTCATTCCACTTACCTTCTGGCCCTTTCCATTTGAAGCTGCTGTTTATTTAATCAATCGCATGCCTAGGGTCAATCTTTCCATGTTGTCTACCTTTGAAAAACTTTTTCGACATCCTCCCAATCTTTCCAAACTTTGAATTTTCGGCTGCCTTTGCTATCCATGGCTTCGACCTTATTCCTCCAACAAACTTGAGCCCAAATCCACACCATGCGTCATCCTAGGATATTCACTTACCCAAAGTGCCTACAAATGCTATGATACAAAAAGTTAAAAAAATGTACATTTCAAGACATGTCACTTTTGTGGAAGATGTTTTCCCTTTTGGTCATCAATTATCCGATCTTCCCCGTCCAGATTGGAACACAATCAACTCATGGATTCCCTTCACTTCTATTCCCATTTCTTCACCAAATCCGTCTCATTCATGCTTTCCAATCAAATCTCCAAAAATTCCACTTTCCCAAAATTCCTCACTTTCAAAAACCGATCCTATACCAAGCAAACACATCAAATCTTGCCAAATGAATCTGCCACCTCTTCCAGCGTGTCTCCCTCCTTCTCACATTCTTTAATTAATTCTCCTTCCCTTAATGGTTTGGCCTCCACACACACATACTTGCCGACACAAACACTCCATAACGAGCACATAATGCCAAATTTTGCTAACTTGCCCAATCCTCCACTTTCCCATTCTAATTCTTTCCCATTGTCAAGTTAATCAAATGCAAGTGGTGGTGCACGTGTTATGAATCAAGCTGCAGACTCCTCATCAACGTCAACTATATTCCCATCTCTGCAAGGTAAGTCTCTAGCAATTAATTCTTCACCCAATACTTCTTCCATTTCTTATTCTCCACTTACCCAAAATAATTCCTCTCACTTACCATCTCCATTTCCTACATCACCTCCCACCAACTCCTGCCCACCCCACCTCCCCTAATAACCTTCCCAATTCCATGCAACGTCCCCATGCATCCAATGTTCCCATACCCACCACATCTTTGGCACCTACAACACACCAAATGCAAACCCGCTCTGAAAATAATATTTTAAAACCCAATCCTAAATATTCCCTTCTCATCACCTCCTTACTAAACATCGCCCTTGAACCCTCATCTGTCTCCCAAGCCCTTAAATCACAAGAATGGCGTGATGCAATGTCCAACGGTTCAATGCACTTCTTCGCAATAATACCTGGGATCTTGTTCCTCCTCACCCATCTCAGAATCCCGAATCAAGTGAAATCCCGATGGCACAATTGAACGCTATGAAGCTTGCCTTGTTGCAAAAGGATTTCATCAAAGGCCCAGCATTGATTATCGTGAGACTTTTAGCCCCGTTTGATACGGTACGTCTCATTCTCATATTGCTATCTCACATGGGTGGTCTCTTAGACAATTGGACGTAAACAACGCTTTCCTCCACAGACATCTTCATGAAGACGTCTTTATGAGTCAACCACCGGGGTTTGTTGATCTCAATCATCTTGCCCAGGTTTGCCACCTCAAAAAGGCACTCGATGGACTCAAACAAGCCCCGAGAGCATGGTATCATGAGTTAAAAACAATTTCTTCTCTCAAATGTGTTTGTTAATTCCCGCTCTGACACTTCGATATTCATCTTAAAGCAGATGCATTTTACTATTTTTGTGTTGGTGTATGTAGATGACCTCATCATTACAAGCAATGATTCCACAATCATTAACAAGGTTGTCTCTCAATTGGCATCTAAATTCTCCATTAAAGATCTCGGAGCCTTGTCATATTTCCTTGGTGTTGAAGTTCTTCCTACGCCCATGGGAATTCTTCTCCCTCAACACAAAAATATCCAGGATCTCCTCACAAAGACAAAAATGCAAAATGCTAATGATATGTCCACAGCTATGTCTCCAAGCAATGTGCCTGTGTTACTTGATGGGACTTATCTTGATGCGATCGAATACAGGTCAATAGTTGGTGCCTTGCAATATTTAACAGTTACACAGCTTGCTATCTTTTTCAATGTCAATATATTATCTCAGTTTATGCATCGTCCAACAACCAGTCACTGGACTGCTGTCAAAAGATTATTGCGGTATCTTCGGGGAACTATAGCTCACGGCCTCCATCTTCAAAAGAATTTGCCTTTATCACTTCATGCGTTTTCTGATGCAGATTGGGCTGGTAATGTTGATGATCGCACCTCTACTAGTGCCTATGTTGTTTTCCTTGGATTCAATGCAATTTCAGGGAGCTCCAGAAAGCAACGGTCCATCGCCTGATCTTACACTGAGGCTGAATATCGTGCGGTTGCTTCCACGACGACTGAACTAATATGGATTCAATCTCTTCTACATGAGTTAGGTGTCATTCCTATGGCTACACCAACCATCAATTGCAATAATTTTGGCATGACTTATCTATGTGCCAATCCCGTTTTTTACTCTCGCATGAAACACATAGCGATTGACTTTCATTTTGTTCGTGATAAGGTTCAGAATGGTCAGCTACGAGTCTCTCATATCAACTCCAAAGATCAACTTGTCGATGCCTTGACATAGCCATTATCACGTCAACGTTTACAGGATCTATATGTCAAGATTGATGTTCTCTCTGAGAACTCCATCTTGAGGGACATATTAAAGAAAGTCCACTGTAATTAAAAAAAAGAGAAATATGGGATTGTAATCGGTATGTAAATATTGTGCCTTAACTAATTCCTTTTTGTAATTATTTCCTTTTGTAGAATTATTAGACATCATTATATATTATACATATTCTCCCTTAATAATTTTTGGAAAAACCATTTACAAATTTTATATTCTCCGCACTTTTTTACTATTTTAGTATAGTCAGTGTTCATGAAGCTAGAAATTGTTGTGTGTTGACCAATTGGTAAACTTACTTTGATATTTCGAACTTATCCACACCAACTGGCACGCGATAAGATGATTCGGCCAAAAAACTTGGCAAGAGATCGGCCTTATATTTTCAAAGAAACAATTATGAGGACCAAGACTTTTTCTTTTTCTTTCTTTTTCTCTCTTTTAAATTTTATGGAAAAGATGACCAAGATTTATAAATTGTCAAGAAAGAAATAATGAAGGTTCTTGGATATGTCCCACAAGTAGGGAGGGAAGTGTGAAACTTACATGTGTATTTGTCCGCAAATGTCTGAAATTATTTGACATTTACCCAAAAAAAAAAAAAAGAAAACTCCGTCGTTAATTCTTTAATTCTTTCCATAGGCCGATGTATTTTAAACGATTAAACTTACGTTGAACTAAAAATCTTAGACTTAAAAAATCGACAATAAAACTAAAAGTGTGCTTATAATTAAAAATAAAGTATAAATTAGGTTGGATGGCCTTTTTTATTTACCTAATTTAATAGATAGTCAGACTTTTTTTTATTTAGCAAAATGATTATTTATCACTTTTTAGATTTGATCAATCAATGATTACCTAATGGTCAGTTAGTGATTGACTATAAAATTTGATGATTTCGGTTATGATCAATCATTGATTGACCAAATTAGTAACTTTATGCAGTTAATCATTGATTAACCATTTAAGAAAATTGATTGAGCATTTAAAAAAAAAAAAAAAGGTCTTTTAAGTAATTTTTAAAAATTTCAGCCATTTGTTAAAACCCTTATTAAAAAAAGGCTATTTACCAATAAATCCCAAAAAAAAAAATTTTTACAAAGGTTCTTTTTGATCACTTATTTATCTACTTTGATCTCCACATCATTTCTTAAAACATCTGCCATTTTAATTTTAATTATCACTTTTTGTTATTTCAAAGGGGAAAAATATATATATATATATATCCTTCTTCCTGAATTGCAATTTTTTTCTTATGTTCATCCACCAACAAACAAGAATCTCCTTTTTTTAAAAAATGTTTTTTTTTTTTTTTTTTGCCCTTTGTTTCTTCCACTACTACGTCTAATTATCCTCCCTGTCTTCTTCTTCCATCCCACGTTTCTTCTTTTTCTTCTATGATTTTTTTGAACTCCCATATAACTTCTCCACGTAATGCCATATATGCATAATTTTCATTTGATATAGTGTTTGCAGGAATAATAATATACCAATGATTTTGACGATTTCCAGTCGATAATCAGCAGGTATTTTGATTAATAATCAACAATCTGATTGTTTTGTAGATTTTTAGTTGAATTTTTGAGGATTATGGTGATGTTTGTTTTAATATTCTGGTGACAAAACCTGAAAAATCCAGCAAATTCGGTAGTTTCTGATCGATAACTAGACGGTTACAAACTGGTAACCAGTCGTAGCTAGGTTGATAACTAGGTGATTACCGATTAGTAACCAAATTGCCAGCTGGTTACCAATTAGTAACTAAGTGATACTAATTGATGCTCGTCCATAATTTAAGGGTATAATTGATGTTCTTAAATAAATTAATTAAGTAATCAATAAAATTATCTGATGTTATTTATGACATTTTTTATAATAGTTTTTCTTTTATATAAAAAATCAATCCAAAGTGGTTGCAGGTAAAACCTAACGATAATGTCACATATGACTCCATCTAAAGGTGTAGAGTTCGAATCCCTCCACCCCCAAGTTCAAAAAAAAAAAAAAAAAAAATCAATCTAAAATTCTGTGGCATTTCTCTAAAATTCCCCTAATACGTTGACCTAATTCAAGTACGGGTTGTTATCTTGTTGAACTCCGAAAGCCACTTCCTCCGTTCGTGAGGAATGATTCTCATGAATATTATTTTGTACCCGTCTTGAAATTTTAACTTTTCTGATATATGTCCATTAGTTTTTGAAGATTTAGCTGTTGTAATTTGTCTTTCTCTAAAGTCAAGCACACTTTCGATGGTTACCATCTGAAATCTTTTTTTCAGGATCCAAATGAATCCTAAACCCTTTTCTTAATTATGGTGGTTTTTTTTCTTTCTTTCTTTCTTTCTTTCTTTTTTTTTTTTTAATTTGAAATTGAGGAGATTCAGACTGTCATCTTTTAGTAGAGTCGATGTGTAATTACCGTTAGACTATAACTATTTGGATTTTTCAAGCAAGTAAAAAGTTAGGTTGCTGTGTTTTTTTTTTTTTTTTTTTTTTTTTAAATAAATGATGATGACAACAATCAATAAATTTTGCAATTATAACCCATGTCACACACGTCATATAAGAGCTGCTAGCTTGTATCTGAAATTTAGATCTCATGTGCTTGCCGTATAGTTAATTTTATTAGCCAACAGATATTAAATGATATTATATATATATGAATAATATTGTTATTTAAAATTAATTGATTTATCAGTAATATATATATATATATATATGTATATATATTGTTGGATAGAGATTTAGAAAAGGAAATAGTATACAGCTTCTAGATTTCTCTACTACATGTCTTCACTTTCTCTTTTTAACTTCAGATAGAAAGATGGCTACTTATTCAATAATTTCGTTAATTATTACGAATATGTATGTGCTAGATTATAGAACAACATGAAATATAGTCAGTCTTCAGCTCCCACTTCTCGCACTACACTTAAACATCGACTATTCATATCCCACTTTTCTACCTTATCAAACCACAAAAAAGATATTCACCAGTCACAAAAAGTATAAAAAATAATCTTTTACCTTTCCAAAAATCTCAAGCACTGATAGTTAGTTACACCATAGACGGCAAGACATGATTAAGCAAAGGTAAATAATTCTGTTTAGTTAGTTTGTTGTCTAGTTAGAAAACTTGTATAAGAATCTTATGAGATTATACTAATCTCGTTTACCTCTTTTAGTATGCGACGAGTTTAATACCCGTGCGTTGCACGGGAAAGAAAAAAAATTAAATAAAAAAATTGAGTATTATATAATAAAAATAATTTGTTGAGTTAAATATTATAATTATAATTAGTATAATTTTTGTTAATTTTTTTTAATAGTGAACATGCAAAATCAAGATGATAATAACACTAATAATAATAAAGGTGAAAACAAAAGCAAAAAGATAATTTTTTTTTTTTTTACAATTATACTTATTGAAAGCAAAAAATTTAAAACAAAAATAAAACAGGCGAAAAAAAAAAAAGGAAGGGAAAATTTTTGGATTGAAAGAATTCGAAAAAATTATTCTTAACAAAAATATTATAACAAAATAAAATATATATTTTATTTGATGAGTTTTTTAAATAAGTTAATCCAGTTCTTTTTTATTTCTATGTAAATTTTTTTAAAATTTAACATTATATAATTTCTAAATATTATTTTATTTATGCAGTTTTATTTTACGTAAAATTAATTGAATAAAATATTACTCTTTAATTTATAGTTCAATTTACTTAGTTTTTTTTTTTCGTTGGTATATATGATATTGTTTTATTAAAAAATGTTATTTACTTGTTAAATTAAAATTTTTTAATATGTTAACTCTTTTTATTTTTTTGGCGCAGTTAATTTTTTTTTTTGAATTGAGTACTTTGTAATTCCTATATGGTTTTTTTTTTTTTTTTTTTTTTTTTTTTTTTGCCGCTAAATTTTTTTCAATTGAGTATTATGTAATTTCTATATATTGTTTTACCCATGTAGTGTTATTTTACGTATTTAAAATTAATTGGAGTAAATTATTTTAACTTTCTTAATATATATTTATTTGTAACTTCAAACTTTTTATCATTTGTTTTAACTATACCATCCCGTACGAATGGGGAAAAAATTTTGGCTCAAAATTTATTTATTCCTAGTATATAACAATTTGTCGAAATGTTATTTTTTAACTTTTTTCTTTTTTAATGAGAACATAGATTTATTTAATTAAATAATCAATAAATTATGTTTAGTTATGTTCTTAAACAAAACACAAATTTATACTCAATAAAAAATTTAATATACATTAATAAAAAACCTAATTCACTAAATTGTTAAGTACTGCAACCTTTTTGTTTTTTTTTTTTTTTTTGGGACACCTCCATTTTTTTCCCAGATTTATTCTCTCTAATAAAAACTTGCATTAGCTAAATCAAATAATAAATAAATTAAGTTATGCTAATTAACCATTAAATATTATACATGGGAAAAAAATTTATCAATAGAAATAAAAACTATAGAATTACATAATAAAAAAAGTTAAACCATGCAATTAAAATTACAATAATTTCTAATCATAAAACTATTTAAATACAGAAATTCTTATAATAAATTTAAATATTACAACAATATACTTTAAAAAAAAAGAAAAAAAAAAAAAAAGCTCCCCGGGTAATATGAGAAAAAAAAAAAAGGGAAAGAGAAAATCAAAGCACAGAACAACAAATTAAACAGGAATAATAACAATCATGGAAGATAATGAAAAAACATAAAGTTCAATGTACATTATACCTAATTATATACAGTAATCTCAATACATAACTAAATATATAGATATACATAAACATATATATTACAAAAAATAACATAAAATTTTTTATTAAATATTTTATAATATGCTCAGATCTCATTAATATTATCTATTAATGATAGCCATAATAGAATTCAAAATCATCTTTGATAGCTACCAAGTATAATATCTGGGAATGTGTCCAAAAAAAAAAAAGGCAAGCCTTACAAATGCATGTTTTCATCAAACACAGAAAACAAATGGCAAAAACGGTGATAATAGATAAAAAGAGGGAAAAAGTTTTAAAATATTATAATAATATGAAAACAACAATATAATGAATACTATGATGCGGTGACAAAAACAAAATGAACACATATCCCAAACACCAACGGCAACAGTAAAGAGAGTCAAATAGTATATGTAACATATGCTATCAATAATACTATATTCAGTATCATATACCAAATTAAAGAACAAATCTGGTATATGCATTATTGTATAGTTAAATAGAGATCATCATAGCATGTAAAAAATCTGATCCAAAAGTTTTTGTTAAAAATATTTACACCAACAGTAGACAGAAATCAGAATAGGAGAAAGGGGAAAAAAAAAAAAAAAAAAAAAAAGAACACAATACAAAACAGTGAACTTATCACATATAACATAATCATGTAACTTATATCAATAATATTCATAAAACATTCATAAATAAGAGAAAAACAACTGTATACACCATGGGAACAAAGAACGGCAAAGAAAAAAAGAACAGGGAGAAAAACAAAAAACAGAGGAAAAAAATAAAACACAATAAAAAAAAATTAAATCTCTTTACAATATCATCATCATAATAATAAACATATTGAGATGATATATAAATCAATAGGAAAGTCGAGAAACAAACTATTAACAATATACAAAATGAAAACAACAATCAAGACTAATTAAAAGTCTTAAATAAACATAGTACCTGGAAAACAGAGCAGGTTTGAAGAGAAGCCAATTAAGATCCACAGCAAAGCAGTTAAGAGAATTTTACAGAAGCATTAATAGTGAAGGAAAGAGATGAAGCAATAAATAAAGAGAATTTGTTTATAAAAGAGAGGTAAGTAAATCAAAAGAGTCGGTGTAAGAGAGACTGAAGTTTTTTTTTTTACAGATAACAAATAAGAGGAAAAAACATAATTACTTGCATTAATAACAGAGTTGCAGCCGAAAGAAAGCTCAGTCAAAGTAATGATGAACAGTAACCTACAGCCTTCTAACAAATCACATATTTACAACAGGGAAAAAAAAATAAAACAGATAATTTAGAAACATTAAACATGAAAGACAGATTTCAGAGACTGTAATGATAAGCAGAGAACTAAACAATATAAAACTCTAAAAATTCATTCGAATCGAACTAAATCATCATATACTACAATTACTAAATTTCTCACCAAATACTTAGAACAAAATAAAAAATCATGATAATAAAACATCACACACAGTAACCTAATTATATCAAAAATGCAAAGAAAAGCAACAAAATATTACCCGGGGAGAAAAAGAACAAAAAATTACAGATTTAGAAATCAACAGAGAAAAAAATCCTCAATGTTCCTCTCCATACTTGCATTTGTTCATTTTCTCACCATTGTTATCCCAATCTGCAAAAACCAATAAGAAAAATCAACAGAAGAAAAAAATGGGAAACAACACCGAAATAAACTAAACCAAAAAAAAAAATTTCAACATACCTAATATTTCGTTTAGGTTTTTTACTCTGCATTTGTTTCCAAAAATAAGAAAAAAAGATCAAAAAATACTCATAATAAAAAAAGGAAAAACGTTTGAAGAGTAGAGACCGAAACCCAAGTCTGAGGGAGAGAAAAAAAACCAAACAAAAACAACAATGAAGCCAAAAAGAACATACTAAAAACTAAAACCTACACTTGCACCACAAAAATGTACCGAACAGAAACCAAAAAAAGAAAAAACCCAAAAGAAAAAATTAGCGTTATGAGACCAAAATATCCATAATCTGAACAAAAATTTACACCTCCACCACAAAAACTGTACCGAGGGGGAAAAAACCGGGAAAAATCCTACAATAAAAAATTAGGGTTTCGAGACAAAAAACCCCAAAATCTGAGGCAAAAAAACAAAAAACAAAATCCTAACAAAAACAACAATGCAGCACAAAACAACACAATAAACATTAGAATCTACACTTCCAACACAAAACATTTCCCAAAAAAAAAAAATTTTCCAACATTCAAAAATTAGGATTCGGAGATAGCAAAAAAAAAAAAAATCAAATATCAAAACTTATTATTCCGAAAAAAATGAAATGAAGAAAAGCCAGTAAAAAAAAATCATTCAAAAGTTTCCAAAACTAAAAACATTTCCAAAAAAAAAATCCAAGAACAATGAACAAAACCAAACTTGCAAATCTGGAGAGAAAAAACACAACCAAACGAAAAAAAACCATCAACAATACAAACCGAAACCAAGAAAGAGAAAATGACCGGTTGAGAGTGCAAAAGAACCCCAAAATCTAGCGTTTGAACGCCAAAAATCCGAAGAAGAAGAAGAAGAGAGAGAGAGAGAAACAGAGCGGTAGAGAGAGAGAAAATGGAGAAACATAATCGGCGATGAAAGAAAGAAGAGAAAGGGGAAAATAGGGTTTGAAACTCAAAAATGCAAAGAAGAACAAAAGAGAGAGAAAGAAAAAACAAAAGAGAGAGAAAGAGAGCTGTAGAGAGAAAAAGGCATAATGAAAAAATTACAGAGAGCAAATGTGGGGTATAATGGGCGGTGGAAGAGGAAAAGACAAACGGAAAAGAGAGCTTCAAGGGCAATTTCGTCCATCCACTATGGGAAAAGCAACCAGCAGGCAAACGGAGGAGGGCAAGAGCATAATTGCACTGTTCGGGACTGTGCTTTACTGTAGATATAACGTCGAAAACCAAAAAAAAGGGGAAAATTACTGTTCAAAACTGTAGAAAGAACAGTAATTTTCCCCTTTCCTGGTTTGTTTGGTGATTTAGTTTGAGTTGAAATTTTTAAGTTTAAATAGTAAATTTTTTTGAATTTTCAAAAAAGACAAAAAACTTTTTGGGAAAAAGACAAAAACTGAGTTGAAATATTTTAGTTTGAGGGAAAATGCCAAACTCCCCCTTAGTATATAGTAATAATAATAATGTGGGAGAGTTAGGAGAGATGCTACTTAATGCTTTAATGACAATTTTGGATATATTTTTCTTTGGGGTCTGTAGAAGTGCTGTAGTCCTCTTGGAATTACGTATATTTGTAAGTAGATATTCAACTATTCGATGATGACTAATGTTATGGTCAAATTGGTTTATGCCTATAAATGATATACATTCAATTTTGGTATAATATATATATATATATATATATATATATATATATACTTGCATGCAATTTATGTGCTCATGATCGATTCATGGAATGATAGATCAATCGCTTACAGGATGAAGAGCTCTGTCTTCCGAAATCAATGTCGCAAAAACAACCATAAAATCAAATGGTCTTTCAATGACATACACCGATCTCATAAGTCACAACACTGAAGTGGTGCAAGATTCTTCTGTTGGTTCAACCGGGTGATTTTCCAGCAATCTCGGAGCAACGATGTAAGGCTTCGGTGGGATATGCAAGGCTTCTAAACTACCTTCCAACATTTCAATTACTTTACTCATGGATGGCCTATCCGAAGGGTTTGTCTGAATGCACCACAATCCCACTAATATCATTTTTCTTGCAATTTCATTTTCCTCGCCCGTCATTATAGCACCGCGCAATCTTAAATCCCTTTCCCTTTCAAGATGTTCATAAATGAAATCAGGAAAATAAGTTTCACTCGTCTGGCTCTCCCCTAAATTTGCATCCTTTCTTCCTCCGATTACCATCTCCAGAATCATCATTCCATAACTGTAAACATCGGACTTGTAAGAAACTCCTCCAAAGTTTCTACTAAACACTTCTGGAGCTATATATCCTATCGTGCCTCTAGTACCCATCATCGATATGATACTCTCTTTCCTTGGGCAAATTTTAGCAAGACCAAAATCAGAAATCTTTGGGCAAAGATCTTCATCCAAGAGGATGTTATGCGGCTTTATGTCAAAGTGCAAAATCCGTGTGATGCAACCCCGGTGCAAGTACTCGAGTCCCCGAGCGATACCAGCAGCAATTTGAAGAAGTTTTTCCCATTCTAAGTGGGCTGTAGCATTTGAAGTGCTATCATCATATATGAACTTTTCTAACGATCCCTTGGGCATAAATTCGTAAATGAGAGCTCTTTTGCGGCCTTCTAAGCTAAATCCCAGAAGGGCAACAATATTCACATGAGAAGTTCTGCTAATGCTTGCAACCTCGTTAATAAACTCTTCTCCATTCCCTTTTGATGCCTTCAGGACCTTCACGGCCACAATACGACCGTCAACCAGCTTGCCTTTGTACACGCCACCATATCCTCCTTGGCCCAGCTTATACTTGAACGATTTTGTTATCTTCTTGACATCCGAGAATCTGTATCTTTTTACATTTAGATGTTCATAACTTTTGATACAAGCTTCAAGATCTTGATCTTTCTTAGTCATCTCTGCCCACAATGTCCATAACTTACGTCGAAAAAAGAAAACCGTGATACAGGCGAGCAGTACTGGAATTCCCGCACTTACAGTACCTGTAAGATTATTCGAGAGCTTATTAATCAAGGTGTCTGTTAATTAATTTTGGAGTTGAAAAGCTTTGATTTAAAGGGTATCATACCTATAATCAACTTCTTGCGACTATCTGCACAAGAACACACACAATATCCGTTACAGAATTGAAGTAAAACAATATAAACTTCAATTATCCATTGCATTTCTTCGATAAAAAATCCTACTCTAGATGCTCTGTTTAGGTTATTTTCTTAAGTATCAAACTTGATGAATTAATGGCGCGGACATAAAAGTGTGATGCTTATTCAGCCATAACACTTTAAACCATTATATGGAAAATTTATAGTTCTCAACCATAAAAACAATTTGACGAAGACCTCAGCTTCAAGTTAAAAATTCCGGAGAAGTGAATATTCAAAGGGTAGATGTACTAGTAAGCTTAAATTGTTGTAGCTATGGACCGGTAGCCTGAAATTTGGCCAATATTATTCAGATGTTTAGTCACTAATTTTAATAACATCTTTTTATACCAAATTTAAGAGTGTAAAATATGATATATCTTTTTTTTTTATTATTATTATCAAGAAGATAAAGTTTTTGCAAAATAAGCTCTCTTTTTTTTTTGTTTCTTTTTCTTTTTATTTCCTGGCTTGTTACGTTGTTTTGTAGATTATGATTTAGCATTTCTGGGTTATCTGCTCTGCTGTACCTTGGTGGGGTTTTTGACCATTGCACTTATTTTGAGCTCTGTTTAATCTGTTCCTCAATATTTTTTGTTCGAAAAGGTTGTTTAGTTGGTAACTAATTTGAAGTATTGGGAGAAAGTTATTGACGGTGAAAATTCATCAACTCGGACTTATCCTCACCACGCTCCACTCATGATGAACTGTAAAAGTAAATTTGCAGAAAGTAGAGAACACAAGAGATTTTATAAATGTTCGCCGGAATCTCTATGGCTACATCCTATCTTGGTGCTGGGGATTCACTATTTTTCAAAGAGATTACAAAGGAGAGCTCTTGGCTATGGTGTGCAGAAATAGCACCGTCGGGTTCCAAAGGGGAGAATGACCTTTATTTATACGGCCCCTTTGGATAAATACAATAAATTTAAATAAATAAATAAAATCTAGTAAATATCTCTAAATTTGTAATTTGAACTGCTTCCGATTTCTTTAGGGAGAATAATCCGTGGTTTGTTGAACTTGAATTTCAAGTACTGAAGATTCTCTAGTTTAAATCCCACCTCTCGAGATTTTGTTAAGCTATCACATTGCCTTATCCGTGATGCTCTCAGCGTAGAGCATTGAGAAGACCTAATCCACTCCTCTCCCGCTTGGCTAAACTCTACCTCTTCCTTTGGGGAAATGCCTCTCCTGATAGGTGTTGGAGCAAAACTTACTTCATTACTTATCCCTCTTCCTCAAGCAATCAGGAGTAGAATATTACCGAACTTCGATCCCCATCTCTCTCCCATGAGCGATGAGGTACGGGTCCCTCCTCTCTCTCCCATGAGAAATGAGGTATGGGTTCCTCTCACGAGTGAGGAGTAAGTCTTGAATTATGGTGTAACAAGGCTTACTCCTCACCCATGAGAGGAACCCATACCTCATCGCTCATGGGAGAGATATGGGGATTGAAGTTTTGCAAGATCCTATTCTTGATTGCTCCGGGGAGAGGGATAAATAATGAAGTAAGCTTTGCTCCAACACCTAACAGAAGAGGCTATTCCCCAAAGGAAGAGGTTGAGTTTAGCCAAGCGGGAGAGGAATGGATTAGATCATCTCAATGCTATACACCGAGTACATCACGAACGAGGCAAAGTGACAACTCAGCACACTCCCGAGAATCATGGGAATCGGTTATGAGAATTTTTAGTATTTGAAATTTAAACTCAACAAACAGCGAGTTACTCTCCACAGAGATCTCAGAGGCAATTCAAATTACGGGCTAGGGATATTCACTAGATTTTATTTATTTTATTTGAAATTATTGTAATTATCCAAAGGTAGCCTATAAATAAAGGTCATTCTCCCCCTTTGGAAGGAGACGGTACTATTTCCGCATACCATAGCTAAGAGCTCTACTTTGTAATCTCTCTAAAAAATAGTGAATCCCCAGCACCAAGAGAGGACGTAGCCAAGAGATTCCAGCGAACCTTTATAAAATCTCTCGTGTTTTTTACTTTCTGTAAATTTACTTTTGCTGTTCATCATGAGTGGTGCGTGATGAGGATAATTCTGAGTTGACGAATTTTTCACCATCAACAAAACTTATGTTATGTTTTCATTTATTGATTATTTTTCATATGTTGGACAAAATAGCAAACGAGGTTTGCATAGTAGTTTCCATAGCAAGTTGGTCATCCCAGGACTTAAAAAACTTATATATATATATATATATATTTATATATGTATATATGTTGTAGACAACTATAAGTTTTCTTCATAAAAGTAAATATCAGGGACCATATAGTGACGTTTTCAAATTAAAGTATGACACAAGTAATTGAGATTAGAGTTGAGGACTAACTAAAACTAGAAGAGAAAAATAAAATAAAAAATAAAAAACAGGAAACGTACCATGACCAGGATTAGAAGTCGAACATGTACCAGATTCATCCTTATCTCCACTGCAAAAGCAGCTGAACGTGTTTGTGCTAGTGCTAGATCCGCATCGCCCACCGGAATACTCGCAGCTTTTACAACGCCACAATATTGACCCGTTTCCATTGTACGTCACGTCAAACCCTTGTCTCAGAGCTTCCTTCACTTTCTCCATGCCACTTCTACCACCATCCTTCTCAGCAGTCTCAAGGGCGGTCCTGAAAATTGGAACCTGAACCACCCGGCGACAACTCCTGATATTTGGCTCCAGAATCCTGGCCAAATAGTCATTTGCATAATAGACAATTTCACGGTCCTCGTTAGAGCACGAGAAGTTATCCTTGGTAGCGAAGTCCGGGAGCTGTTCCGAGCATCCGTAAATTAGAGTAAGGTTCTCCACTGTTGGCGCGTAGCTGAAGATGGCATGATCGAAAGTGGTGCTTATGAGTTTTGGTGAACAAAGACTGTCCCAGAGATCCAACCTCGCAATCCTCATCGACCAGTCTGATGGGGTGTTGTCCAGCAAACGGTATTCGAGGCCATTGATTTTGAGGACCGGGTATTGGTAGTATCTGCAATCGAGCTGGAATTGTGGTTGGCCGCAGAATTGGGGTCTTTCGTTTCCCCAGAAAGGGTAGGAAATGTTTCTCAACAAGCCACACTTGTAGGGAACACTACATTTGGCGAATTTTTCTGCGTCAGAGCATGTCGAGAGTCGAAATATCGATGACATAACGAAAGCAATAAGGAAACATGATAAGAGCTCTGGAGCTTCCATTTTAGGAAGGTCTAGTAGTTCTTTGTTGATGAATATACAAAGTCTAATTTAATTTAATTTTTTCACATTTCAGGTAGGCAAGGAAGAAAAGTGGAAATTTCGTTTTTAGAATTTTCAAAAAAGAAGAAAAAAAATTAGTTCTAATAGAGTCAATTCCGCCACCTAGAAGACGACAATTCGGTCCGATCTTCTTCCCGTGTTCAAAAGCACAAGAGTTAAAAAAGTATTCAAGTATTGGATTTTGTCTAACGAATTAGGCTACAATTCTTCTGTTTTTCCAGCCTATTATAAAGAAGAAAATGACATGTTAACGACTAATAATGTTGACTTCTCCATTTAAGGTTCACACCACCGCCCCGCCGCCCCGCCACCCCCCCCCCCCCCTCTCATTTAGTACTCCACGAGGTTAATGCCCGTGCTACACACGTGAATGCAGACAAAAAAATAAAAGGGAATAATTGAATATTATACAATAAAAGTAGTTAATTAAGATAAATAATATAATTATAATAAGTATATTTTTTTAGCATCTGTTATTATAATATTAGAATATTTACATTCAAGTTTATATCAAAATGTTGGATTTATATATACAGACAAACATATATAGATATAAGTTTATAAACAAAGTTGTTGCAAAAGGAACATCTTCCGCTGAAAATGTCATCAACCGTGCTTAACTTTTTTTCCCTTTTTCCTCCAATCTGTCATGAGAAAAAGAATAATTATTTTATATTATAAATAAAATTGAAATTGGTTTAATTATATGATATGTAATTGTATATAAAAGATAAATATACCTTGATTCTTTTCGTTTTCTGGATGTGTCAACAGAAGATGTTTGAATTTCTGTTGAGGGAGGATGTTGCTGAGGGCTGAAATAATAATAAGTATAAGTATATAATTGTTTGTAATTTATGTATATATATTTGTAATAAAGAAATATAAAAATTTTGCAACAAATTATGAGCAGTAATGTACCTTGATTGAATGTCTTCTGTTATAGGTTCGGTGAGGAAAAGCTGTTTTTTTATACCTTTTTTTGTTTCTGGCAGCGGTTGTTTCTGGATCGAAAGATGCTAATGGTGCAGGGATATCTTTTGGAGATTCGGTTGGTGGTGCAGGCAATAACATTTGTGTTTCATCGTCGTCAAAAGTTTTAACAACTGTTTGCATCAATAAATACACCTCTTGGACGAAATTGAATTGAAAATATTTTTGACATGCCTTTGAGTTCATTGAGGAGAGGAGGAATGATGTTTGGATCAGTATATCCATCTTGAATTGTTAGTATGGAGCATGGTTTGTTTATCAGTGATTGTACTGTTCTTCCAATCATAACAATATTCATGCCTCCAGTGCTGTCCTCGATTCGAGCATTAATTTTGTACCTGTTATAAACAATTGGAATTTAGTAAATTTTTTATTGTTTAAGAGTTATTTATTAATTTTTTATAATAAAAGTCAAGAATATTACCAACTGATTGGTATTGTCGTTAGATATCCATGAGTGTCGCACCACCATGAAGTCCCTGATTGTTTGACACGTCTATAGCAGCGTGGACAGGCGTTGTAAAACCAACCTTGTCGTGCATCAATTTCAGTGATGGTTGCCTTTGTAGTAAATTTTTGGTCCTGTTATTTGGAGAGGAAAAATTGTATTAAATTATGTATTATAATTAAGAAGCAATAAATGAAGATTTACCTGATTTTGATATGGATCTAAGGCTCGAAGTTCCGCAATCATCATTCTATTCATCGTTTTTTTGCTCATCTAATGTTATTGGTTTCTGTGTTGATGCAGCAATAAAGTCTATTGCTTGAATGGAATGACTAAACCTATAAGTAGATAAGATATTAAATAATGTTAATTTTTTAAGAGAATTATAAAATGTATAAATAAGTGTAATATATTTGTAATAAATATTTATAATACCTTTTCTTGATTTTTTTTGATTCAGCGATGTCTGGTTCAAAGTAAAATGATGTTCCAGAAGTGCTTGCAACATAAATTCCACCTGTATATTTATAATTATTAAAATGAATGATTAAAAATGTTTTCTTATTATTTTGGGATAAATTTGTATCTATTAATATATATTATATTTAAACTTACCAAGATACTGTTTAGCAGCCATAGCTGTAAAGGCGATTACAACTGGTTCCGACATTTTTTGAACTGCATTTTCATCAAAATTCTGACTAATTTCTCCCCAAAGAGTTATATTTAGTGATTCATCTCTGTAAAATATAATAAATTTCAATAAATAAATTGTTCAGAAATAATTTTTAGTTAAATGGAAATATATTTGTAATAATATATAATTTATAGTTACCTAATATTTTGAAGTGTCAGATTTCGCCTTTTCACCAATCTGTTACCCACATTGGATTCTTCAACACCTTTAACAGATATGAGACGACCAATGACATCTGGTATAAAATTATAAACAAAAAATTATTAGATATTGATAATAATATTATATATTTATATGATTATAGTTAATAATGATATGAATATTATATATTATTTACCTGAAAGAAGGTCATTAATGTCAACTCTTGATGTTAATTGGTCGTATTCCACAAAATTAAATTTGTATCGAGGTATTTCGGGAATATCTTCTTCGACTGGTTTGAAAACTGTGGATCGTGCAAACTGTAGCATTGCTTTATGTGGAACAATTTGTATCTTTGTTTATTGTTTGTAACAAAGAAGTTGCTGATTTCATATATATTGCCCACTTGTATTTTGCTTGCTATGGAATCAGCGTCTTTTGCACGAACAAATCCATGTATCGCTTCATCCTGAAAAAAATATATATATCAATTTAATATAACTTATATATATAATAATAATATGAATTTTGTATTATTAATGAATCTAATTTTGAAAAAAAAATAAATTTAATTACCTGTTCGTCTACTAATAAGCAATCAACACTGATTAAACGTTCTGTATTGTAGTCTGTGTTCCTCCATAAGCGGCAAACTCGATCACGGATGGTGTCGTATGTTTCGCCTACTTTTAGTATTCGTAGTGGACTGAACATTTTCTATAAAAAATAAAAATATATAAATATATTTGGTTATGAATTTTTGAATTGAATTTAATATCTAAAAATTATGATTAATATTTGATAATATAATTCTTAGAAAGAAATTAATATCTGTTAAAGAATTATTTTATTTAATAGATTATTCATTTTCATTAATCTTATGTAATATCTCTTTGTAAACAATATTTTTAATATGATTTGAATATTTGTTAATTGAATCATGTATTAAAATATGTAAACCTTTTGGTGATGTCACTCTTGATAATGCAACATATAATTGTCCATGACTAAAGATTTCATCTTCTAGATAGAGTCCAACTTTATTTAATGACTGGCCTTGACTTTTATTTATTGTCATAGCATAACATATTTTTAAAGGGAATTGTCTTCTTTTTAATATGAAAGGGTAGTTAGATTCATTTGCTGTCATTTCTATTCTTGGTATATAAACTTTTTCATTTGTATCATTAGAATTAATAATACGACCTTCAATAATTCTATTTGTTAGTTGTGTTATAATAAGTCTTGTACCATTGCATAATCCCATTGATTGGTTAAGATTTCTAATTAACATAACTGGAATTCCTATTTTTAATTCTAATTCATGTGAAGGTAATCCATTAAAATTAAGTGTGTGTAAAAATTCAGTAGGATATAAAAGATTTAATTCGTCAAGATTTCCAGATGATGAAAGAATAGTATCATAACTATAATAAATTTTTGTTTCTGTTGGTACTAAATTTAATAAGTATTTATTTATTGCATTAGTTGTTTTATTTTTAGGTGTAACAATTGCTCGTTGTTTTAAGTAATCAATATTGTCAAAATTATGATCAAAATTTTCATATATTGTGGTAGAAATGTGTTTAATAGAATTTGTATCATATGGTATTATATATTTTTCTGGTATTTTAATCCATGTAGCATCTTCATTTTCTGTATGTTTTATTCCATCTGCTGTTCCATTACCAATATTTAAAATCCATTCGGAAAAAGTTACTAATTTCTATTTGTTCATCAGGATTGGAATTAAATTTTTTTAATCTCATATTTTCTGTTAAAGTTAGTATACGAAAATATGGCCAAAGGTAAGAATTATTTATAGTTGCATTAATTATATTTTCTTTTGTTCCGTTTGGAATAACTGGTAATATTTGTCTAAAATCACCACCTAATATAACTGTCATTCCTCCAAAGGACGATTGAAGTCATTTTTTAAATCTTGTAATGTTTTGTCTAAAGCTTCGAAACAATATTTATTTGTCATAGGTGCTTCATCCCATAATATTAATGTTGTCTTTTCAATTAATTTTGCTAGTTGAGTACATTTTTTGATTTGGCAAGTTGAAAATTTGTCGATTGAAAGGGGTATACGAAATCTTGAATGTGCTGTTCGGCCTTTTGGTAATAATAATGATGCTATACCTGATGATGCTACAGCTAATACAATTTCACCATTTGATCTAATTTTACTAATAATAGCATTCCATAAATATGTTTTTCCTGTACCACCATAACCATATATAAAAAATAAATTATCTTGTTTTCTTTCAATTGATTCTAAAATTTGATTATAAATATAGTGTTGTTCTTGATTTAAATTTTGTACTAAATTAATATTTTCTTCTTTTAATTTATATTTGTCGTAATTCAGTTCTTCTCTTAGAAGATTATTATTTAAATCTTCAATTAATGATCCAGTTGGAAGTGGAAGATTATAATGTGATAAAGAAGATGAATTTAAATTTAATAATTTTTCTAATTCATATAATACAAAATTATATAATTCATTTTCCGGAATTTGAAAATTTGGATTATTAAATAAGATTTTTACTTTATATAAAATATCGTCACACATTAATTTCCAATGTTTCTCTAAAAATTTTATGGGATCAGAAATATTACAAAATAATAGTATTGTAATAAAAAGTTGACGAAGTTGTGTAGATGTTGACCAAAATGATGCTTCTTCCATTGATTCATCCCATTCTTTATCATCTCCTAATAAACCTAATGCATTACAGGCTGATTGATTTGTGGGATAGATAATATTGTTTATTGTTCGAAGTGATTCATAACTTGTTGATCCTTTTTGATGATTTAATAATAATTTTAAATAATATAATTCACCAGAACTTGGATGAATATAAAATGTTCGTCCAATTGTATGTCCACTTTGTCGATGAGTCCATAATTTATGTTTATTATTCCAAACAAATTTTGTTGGAAATTCTATATAAGTAAGTTGTCGAGCATCTTCATCTGTTTTATTTATTTCCATCCATTCTGTTAATGTTGTTTTTTCAATTTGTGGTTGTCGTATTATATTATGTAGTTGTTGATTTTTATGAAATGTAATATTTTGCATATTTGATAAATGAATGGAAAGACGTTGAATAGCTGGGTTTCTGTGATGTATTGAATATTCAAAAATTCTCCAAATTGCTTCATAAGGTGTAATGTATCGACAATTAAGATAAGCTTTTATTTCATCAACTTCTTTATAATTTATTGTTTTATTATTTTCAGTAATAATGTTATCTTCAATAATAACTCTTATTCTATCTGGCCCTTTTGTTAAGTATTTAAATAAATATTTAATAAGCATAGATTGAGAACATATTTCAACATTAATATGTGCAGAATATTTTAAACATAAAGTTCGATTATAAGGTACAACATATCTGTTATCAAGTCTTATTCCTTCTTTAATAACATTAAAATCTGTATCTCTTCGACGATAATTTACAAAACCATTTTCTTCTATAGTTGTTTCATTTTGTATTTGTTTTGGGAATTTTTTTGAACATTTTGAATTTTTCATACATGGTGCAGATGTTTTTGCATATCCACATGGTCCATGTATCATATATTCAGTAATAATTTTGTGGCCTAAAGGATCATTTATTGGGTCAGGAATTTCTGCAGAAATAATTTTATCTATTTGTAATGGATCATGGCATTTATATTCAGGATATAACCAAAATAACATATGACAATGAGGTAAACCACGTTTTTTGAAATTCGACTACATATAAATCTGGAAAAAAAAAATGAAAAAATAATGTTAGTATTTTAAATTTTTTAGATAAAAAATTATAATAATAATATATTTATTTATTTATTATAAAAATTAAATAAACTAACCTGCTATTATGGGCCCAAAAATTACTCCTGATTTTATTGTTTTTAATAAATGATCTAATTTAATTTTAAATATTCTACTTATGATATCTGGTCTATCTTCAGGTTTTTGTCCTGGAATTAATGATAAATTTCTTCTAATTTCTGGCCATTTAGGATTACATGTAAATGTTAGAAATATATCAGGATTTCCGTATTGTCTACAAATTGCCATTGCATCTTGATAATTTTGAATCATATATCTTGGACTTCCTGTATAAGATGATGGTAAAATAATTCTTTTCCAATTGCTTGTGCATCTGTATCACCTCTTATTATAGCATCTTGAATACCTTTATAAATCTCAGATCTTAAATTGTTTTGATTATGTTTGATATAATCCAGACGATCTTCTTCAATTGAAGCATAAATATCTACAATGTACTGTTGAAAAAGTCGACCAGATCTAAATAATGTATTTCCTTGTTGTATTCGTTGGTGAAGTTGAAAAGCATAAAATGATCTCATTGATATTCGATGTCTACGTGGTTGTTTACCTATAAAATTTGGATTCCAACTTATATTGATTCTATATCCATCTTCTCCATAAGGAAATAATAGTGGATATTGTAATGCCATATAAGATGGATGAAGTTTATTAATTCTTTGTAATTCTCCAGTTGATTGTGAATAATGATATCTCTTCCATTTTCATATTCACCAATATCTCCAACAATTAAAGCACCTATATCTGTTGAAGTTGGAAGATCATATTGTGTACTATCTCCTTGTCGTCTTCCGAATAATCTTAATTTCATTGATGATATTTGATTATTTTTATAAGTTTCTGTTACAGTTCTAAAAAGCTGTACTAATCTATTTGTTTCATCTAACATTGTAATTAATTTTTTAACTATTGTCTCATTTAAATTATCAGTATTTGGAAGTGTTGCTATTCTATTTTGAATTTCATTTTCTGTATCATAAATATATAATTGTGCAAATCTTGGGGGATTATTATTAATCGGAAGTAAAGATCCAATTAAATGATGTACTTGACCAGAAATTTTAAAAATATATGGTCCTGATGAATTATTAATATCTGATTGAATATTTGCTCCAAATGAAGTAAAAGCAAACATAGAATTATAGATTCTAATATTTTTTCTAAAATTTGTACTTAAAGGTCCTCCGTAATAATTTAATAGATGATCTAAAATCGATGGTGTTTTTTTATTTAAAGGCAAGTTAATTTTTTCCGTTTTGACAACATAAAAAATATTTTGGTGGATTTGTATGTCGTATTTGTTCATTTTTCCAAAATAATGCTCCACAATATTGACATATACAATTACAATCTCCAATATCTATATATTCATCATTTGGATCTGGAAAAAAAAAAAATTTATGTTATGTTGCAAAATTTAAGACCGAAAAAATTTAAACCTATTATAAATAATTTTTGTTTAAATAATATTTTAAAAAAAAAAGAAATAAGGTAAAGAAATTACTTTTTTCCAATGATGGCGAATTAGAAGTTTCAGAAAATATATGTGCCGTCCCTTCATTTGTATTGTAAATTGAGGATAATTCCACAAAATTACTTTGAGAATCAGTAATAATCTCAATATTTGACTCTTCAAACTGATTGTGTGAAGAATATATATTTTTTGATGTAGATGCTTCATTATTATTCATATAGTTTAGAATCTTTTGACGCTTTAATCCTCTGAAATAACTAACATCATTCTCAAGATTTTTTTCCATCTGCTGAGAAATTTTTTTTTTTTCAAAACAAAAAGACAATAATATGAAATATTATTGGAAGGAAAAAATTATAGATATAAATATAACATAAAACAAAATTTATAAATGGAAAATTTTCTTTTTAAAAATAAAAATCAGTTATATAAAAAAAATATTATAATACAAATTATTGGAAAAAATAATTAACAATAAATTTTTTTGCATAATCTACGAAACTAAAACAATATATTTTTATTAAACAACCATTAATAATGAATAATAATGAAAATATTAAAAATAAAAAAGATGACAAATTTCTATTATTTAAATGAAGATAATTATGAACATACTAAATTGAATTTAAATATTTTTAAATTTAAAGAATAATTATAATCCATGACATAAATAATAATTTAGTTTGAAATATAAATATAAATTTATATTATTTTAAGTTATTATAATTTTATACAACTTTTAGATTTTAAAATTTATATAAATTATCATATATTGTTTTATGTATAGAAATGTACTTTAATGAATTTAAATAATTGAATAGAATTTATTTCTCGAAGTTGAAATTTTCGGATCTAATTTTGTTGTAAATTAATAAAATTTTTATAATTACAAATTTTAAGAAATTATTTTTAATTTTCATATTTTTGCTTGTTTATTATTTTTAATATCATAAGTTGATTGTATTAATATATTTATTGATTTGTTAGCCTTGGTGGAATTTTTTTGCGCAAAGTTTATAACATTTTTGTCCGCAAAGTTTGCGCAAAGTTTTTAACATTTTTGTTAATTGATGTACTTTTATTATAAGTATAAATTAATTGTATTAATCTGGTATGTGTTTTGGATGTTTGTTTTCGGTTAGAAATTTTGTTTGTTAATATTTTATTATTTTCGTTTAGTATTTAAAATATTGTTAAAAAAAATTTGGACATTTTATTTTACACTTGGATGGTAACTTATTCATAGTTACAGAAGTTCAATTTTTTTATAAACTTATGATTCTTTTTTTATGATTCTTTGTTGTTATTAATATGTTAAAACAATTTATGTTTTTTTTTATATAAATATGAAACTATGAACCTAAACAATCTGTCAAAACTGTTTAACAAATTAAATAAATTTTGATAACCTAAAAAATTGTTGTTCTACTACAACATAACATAGAATAGAACATAATATAGTATAAAAATTGAATGATATAATAAAAATTACATAAACTAAAAATATAAAGAATTAAATTATACAAAAAAAAATTACAAACATTTGGAACTATAAAAAAATTTACATACATAAACTTTTGTAATGAATCTAAATATTAAACAATCTGAAAAAAAAAAAAAAAAAAAAAACCCCCTCGGCTAATAAGAATGATGGAAAAAAGTTGTATGAAATTACAGAACCAAATAATCAGAAATCATCAAGAAAGGTAATAATAAGATGGCAACAAAATAGAAGAAACAAATAAACATATAGACAATCAATATATACACACTAATCTAAATAAAGAATTGAATATGTTTATATCATACAAAATATTAAAAAAATTTATCCAAACTGTTTTTTTACAGAAATAAAACAAAATTAAAATTTATTAGATTATGCTCAGATCTTTCATATAATAAGATTACTTATAAAGAATAACTAAAATGTCATTCAACCTTGTCTTAGTAGTCACCAAGTGAGATGTTTGGGAACATATATTTGTAACTATAAAGAGATTTACATACATAAAATTTTGTAATGAATCTAAATATTAAACAATCTGAAAAAAAAAAAAAAAAAAAAAAAACGCCTCGACTAATAAGAATGATGGAAAAAACTTGTATGAAATTACAGAACCAAATAATCAGAAATCATCAACAAAAGTAATAATAACATGGCAACAAAATAGAAGGGACAAATAAACATAAAGACAATCAATATATATACACTAATGTAAATAAGAATTGAATATGTTTATATCATACAAAATATTAAAAAAATTAATCCATACTGTTTTTGACAGAAATAAAATAAAATAAAAATTTATTAGATTATGCTCAGATCTCTCATATGATAAGATTACTTATAAAGAATAACTAAAATGTCATTCAACCTTGTCTTAGTAGTCACCAGGTGAAATGTTTGGGAACATATATAATCTAGAAAAAATTAAGCAGAAGAAAATAGAAATAACATTAACAAAAGAACTGTAAGAAAAAAGTGAAGAGCAAGTGTAGTAAAGGGATCAAAAAATCGGTAAAGACATAAAACAGAGGCAAAAATATAACTTTTCAAAACAGAAATAGAAAAAATAACAGGAAACACAAAATAGTAAAAATAAAAAGTTGTAAAGATAGCAAATATAAGATAATAAGTTAAACAATAATATATTGAATATGGTTTTATTATCAGAAAAGATAAAAATTATATTTCCCAAACACTCACAGCATCAATTAAGACGGTCAAATAACATAGAGCAGTTATTCAATATAAAGTTTGATTAATATTGAATTCAGCAACATATACCAAATTAGGTCATATATTTGGTATATGCATTATAATATCTATAAATAGAGATCATCATAGCATGTCATAAATTTTGGACCAAAATGTTGTAAACAAAACATTTAAAATATAAAAAACAGAAAATAAAGACAGAAAACAGAGGGAGTAGGGAGCAGACGAAAAAAAAAAAAAAAACCAAACATTCATCAGAACAACAGTAATAGTCATAATAGTGAAACAAAATTGATCAAACATTTAAAATATAAAAAACAGAAAATAAAGACAGAAAACAGAGGGAGTAGGGAGCAGACGAAAAAACAAAAAAAAAAAAACCAAACATTCATCAGAACAACAGTAATAGTCACAGCAGTGAAACAAAATTAACAAATCATATAATATAATAATCTAACTTATAATAAAAGTAATAATAATAAAAAAATTATATTTCCCAAACACTCACAGCATCAATTAAGACGATCAAATAACATAGAGCAGTCATTCAATATAAAGTTTGAATAATATTGAATTCAGCAACATATACCAAATTAGGTAATATATTTGGTATATGCATTATAATATCTATAAATAGAGATCATCATAGCATGTCATAAATTTTGGACCAAAATGTTGTAAACAAAACATTTAAAATATAAAAAACAGAAAATAAAGACAGAAAACAGAGGGAGTAGGGAGCAGACGAAAAAAAAAAAAAATAACCAAATATTCATCAGAACAACAGTAATAGTCACAGTAGTGAAAGAAAATTGATCAAACATTTAAAATATAAAAAACAGAAAATAAAGACAGAAAACAGAGGGAGTAGGGAGCAGACGAAAAAAAAAAAAAAAAAACCTAACATTCATCAAAACAACAGTAATAGTCACGGCAGTGAAACAAAATTAACAAATCATATAATATAGTAATCTAACTTATAATAACAGTAATAATAATAAAAAAAAGGGAACAAAATCAGAATAATATTTTTATCAAAGCCGGCGAGAGAACAGAGAAACAAAAATAGAGGGGGAAAAAAAAAACTAAACACAATAGGAAAATCGTTTCTCATATAGTATGATTATAAGGATAATAACAATAATTATAAAGCAACTAATCTTAATATAATAAAACAACAATAAATTATAATTAAGAGACATAAATATGAATAGTACCTGGTCAAGAACAGTAGATTTGCACAGATATGAAGATGTGAAGACAATTAGTTTCCACAAAAGAGCAGAGCAAAGGATTTCGGTGGACAATGAAGGAGAATTCACAGAAGCGTAATTAAGAAGGTATTTCAGAGAAAGCAGTGCAAATATGTGAGAGTAAGGTAATAAATGAGTAAAAAAGTATTTATAACAGAAAATGTGCTGAAAATTTTATTTAAAAAAAATTGGATAAAAAAGGTCGGTGAAAAAGAGAGAGAAGAAATTTTCAGCAGATATATAAATATATATATATATAAATTGAAATGCAGTACTTCACAATATATCACAAAAAGAAAGAAAATTAAAAATATATAAAAAACCCACAATGATGTAAAAAAGCTTTAGCAGCCAAATTAATTACTAAGCTGTAAACAACAGAGGAATAACAAATACCAACAATTCAACCAAAACACAATGATATAAAAGTATTTAATGCTCATGACACATCAGCAAACACAAACGATAATAGCAAACAATAGAAATTACGTGAATGATCTAAAAAATTAAGTAATCAGAAAAGCTAACAATATATTGAAACGAAACTAAATCAGAAAAATGAAACATGAAACATGACAGCAAAACAAAAACGAAGAAGAAATTTTGACCTCAAAATGAAACAACTATTAGCCGAGGGGAAAAACAGGGAAAATTGAAAAACACAAACATTACATAAACAAAATCTTCAATCTTTTCCTTTGTATTCCGCCTCAATGATCTGAATAGCTCTATAATTCCAATCTACAAAAAATAAAAACTGAAAATCAATTAATTATGAGGAAAAAAAAAGAAGAGGAAAAAATAGTAAGATAAATAGGGAAAAAAGGAAAACGTACCTAAATCTTTTATTTCATTCTTTGCATTTAACTGTATAGTACATTAAAGCATGTAAATAACCATAATGGGGGAGGGAACAATTTAAAGAAACAATTTCTATTCAATGATTCAGGGAAAAAATTATGACCAAAAAAAGTAAAATAACAATAATAGGAAAAAAAAAAAGAGATTAATCTTAAATCTGAATAACAAAAAAACGACATCTACAGTTTACTGGAAAATTGACAAACGACGGGAAAAAAAGGTAGAAGCAAATAATAAAAATCAAAAGTTCAACCTGTAAAATAAAAACTGAACAACAATCAAAAAATAACATATTTATATAAAACCTAAATGACTAATAAATAAAGATACTCGAGAATCAACATTAAGGAGAAAAAAATTTTACATCCCAGTAACAAAAAATGAACGATCAACAGTTCATAAAAATAATAAACAATATATATAAAAAAAGAAAGAAGAACAAAATATCAAAACCCAAAATTCAAAAAATATAAATCCAAACAATGTGAGAAAGAAAAATCAACTTCAAATACTAAAAAATCTGAAACAAACAAAACAAAACTAAGAAATTCATTTTTTTTCTTACATATATACACTGGTGGAAAAAAAAAAAAAAACCAAAAAACCCCAAAAAATAGCAAATCACAAATAACAACAATAGAGATGAAAAAAAAAATTTCAACAACAGAATAAAAATACAATGCTCAACTTTTATTTAAAACAAAAATGCATGGACAATAGATAACCGAAAAAATATCACACAATGTAACTCGGAAATACCCAAAAAAAAAACCCTAAATCAAAACCTAGAGTTGGAAAAAAAAATTATTCATACCCTCAGAAAAATAAATACCAAAATCATAATCAGTAGATCGACAAAATAAAAAATCGAAAAACAACAAAAAAGGACAAAAGAGCAGCCGAAAATATGAGAGAAACCGAAAACAAAGTTTCAAAAACAATAAAAACAAAATGCTACACTTATAAAACAAAAATGCATAAACAATAAAGAACAAAAAAAAATTATACAACCTAAGTCAAAAATACCAAAAAAAAAAAAACTCTGTAAAATCAAAACGTATGACTTTGAAAAATTTATTTATCTTCCCAACCGAAAAAAAAAATTCGGCGATCAACATTTCATACACATACTCGAAAATGAGAAAAGATCAAAAAAGAAGAAGTTGAAGGAGACAAAAATAACCAATGGGAGAGAAAAAAAAAAAAAAAAAACCCAAAACAACATACAAAAATCAAACAAAAAAACAAAAAACATTAAAAACATACACTCAAAATCGAGAGGAGAACCACGGCCAGAGCAAGGCGAACACCAAAAACCCAAAAAATTAAGAACAAAAAAGGGGAAGAACAGAGAGAGAGCGAGAGAGAGCGAGAGAGAGAGAAAGAAGAAGATGAATAGTCAAGACAACATGCAATAATGACACAGGTGGGCGGCAGAGAACCCAAGGGACAAAGCCAACAACAACCTTAGGGTTTTGGGGGCAAAAATGGCAAACCACTGTGCAAAAAAATCCACTGGACACAACTTGGAGGGCAAAAAAGGAAAAACACACTGAGGAGGGTAGAAGCGCCATTTTCCTGTGCGTGAGAAAGCAGCAAACTGATTTAGAAGGGCATAACCGTAATTTCACTGTTACAGGAACAGTGTCGACCACATCCTTTTAGTATATGTATAATTTCTGTGCAAAAATCTGGACTCTCTTATATATGTTGAGAGAAAATAGAAGGAGTGGTAGCTTACCTGCTAGGTAAGAGAAATGGGGAAAAGAGTAAGAGGTCATTTCCCTTAGAAAAATGCTTTAGAACATAAATGATATTAAACATCAAACTTACAAAAAGGTGGATCCCATTGGTCCCCATGTTGTGAGATGCATCTTCTATTAGTGAGTGATGTTTAAAATCACTGATGTTTCCTAGTATTGTTCTTTCTCTTACAATGTTGTTGGTTATAAAATCCCTATAACAATCTCTCCAATTTAGAATAGATCAAAATTAGGGTGTTTGGAATGATTTGGATTCTCTTCTCTAATCTCTTCCTTTATCCTTTCTTTCCTATCAAATAACCATTAATATCAAAAGCCTTTCACTAATTTTCTCTCAATCTCTCTCCTTTCATCTAGTTTTCTCTCCCACTAAACACGCTAGTTTTCTGCATGTAGTATTTTTTTTTTTTAGTCGTAGTATTTTCTGATTCACATTTTTTGAAGATTTTTTTTTTGTAAGGTTTTTTTTTTTTTTTTTCAAAGATATTTGGTTGGTTGGCTTTGAAGGTTTTGACAAAATTTTCACTATGAGACTCGAGTAAAAATATAAAGGTAGAAACTTATAACGAGAAGAGAAATATTCATCAAAGAAAATGATAAGAGAGAAGGTAAGGAAGGGTACTTATAGTCTTTACTTTTATCAGGTCTCAGGATCGAATTGTGATATGCATATAGAGTCTAGCATTTGGCAAGAAAGACCATGTGATGCTGCTGTTGATACTTGGGATCTGCTAACTATGAAAACCTATATGGGGGCAAGTTTCTTGACATCCCATCGGTGTGACTAATGGGCTCACCCAACATTCACTAGGACAGAGGGCGTGAGTACACCACTGGTCCCATTTTTTCGTTATAAAAAATGATTACAGAGATATATAACTTTAACCTCTTCTGATCTTTAAAAAAGTCCTTTTCTCTTAGAATTCAAACCCTGTTTTAAGCAACTTAACATGATTAGTAGCAAGTAGCTATCAAAGCAAGACTATTGAGGCGGTCAGTTTGTCAATCTTAATTTAAGACCAGCATTTGCATTCAACCCGTGTGTTCGGAACGTTACTTAAATTCGAAAAATTCTACTCAAATCAAACTCAAATCCACTTTTTTAATTTTTTAGAATCCGTATCGACACACATTTTTTTCTCCACACCCATTTATTTCATGTTCTCAATTTCAATTAAATTATTAAATTTAATACGATGTACCAAACGAGAACTGAGTCTTCATCGACGGAATTCTTCCAAGTCTATATAGCTCTAAAGTCAACAGAAGTTTTCGTCACAACTTGTGCGAAGAAACCCACCTCCTCACCTGGTCTCTATCTTCACTATCAGTATCATTTAATTTTATAGCCTTGCTATGGGTGAGAGATTTTGAAGCCAACAATGTGGGGGTAGTCTACTAAAGTTCTCCTAGGTCAATTTTTCATTTCCTTTCTGTTGCTCCCAAAAATAAAAAATGTTCAAATGATCATAAAATATGAATATGAAAAATAATAGTGGAGAAAACATTATTTAGCTTCAAAAACTTCTTTCGTTGCCGATTCCTTTGAAAGAGTATTTCCTCTTCTTATATGAAATTTCAATTCTAATGTCAGAATAAATTATCATATCTTTATCGATAGCTGAAATTTTTTTATATTTAACTAACATATGACAAGAGTTACTAATCAAAAGTGACAACTCATATTTTACATAAGTTGGTATTTAAAAATTGACATTATAATTGATACACCTAACATTATATGTTTCTATTATTACCATGAGGAAAAAATGTACTCGAATAAGATCATATTCGTTGCGTAACATATCGCTTCTCATAGCTCTAGCTAGCATAGAAGTATGGATAGTACTAGTTTTGATTTTTTTTTCTTTTTTCTTTTTTTGGTGCGAGTGCCATATCAGTAATAACCACAAATAATTAATGACATCCGTAATACAAATTAGTTATATCCTTTAAAATATAACAAGATAATTGTTAAATCTAATTTGTCTTTAAAATATAACAAGATAATTGTTAAATCTAATTTGTCTTTCCAAATTTAAATATTTATACAAAGAATATCTTTTGACATAACGTCATATCAAATTGTAACATTCCAAATTTAAATGTTACAGCATGTTACATCTAAGCAACATCTTTAACCGAAAATTATGGCATATAACATATTATATAGATACTTTTAAAGTTTATAACATGTTTTTTTTTTTTTTTTTACCAAAGATAATGGATTGTAAATATATTTTTTATGGTTACATTCTTGGATTTTCTAGTAAATAACAGATTTACGGGTAAATAATAATGTCTCTTCTTTACAAGTTGACAGTTTCTTCAGAGACAACAACCTCCTATATGGACAAGTTCATGAGGCCATCGTGGGAAAGATGGTGTGGCCGACCCTCACCTTTTCGAACAAAACCCAAGTGCGAGGTCTGTTGGGACAACATGCTCGCTCAGACGACAAGACTAGTGCTCGGTTCAGCGACGAGATGGCTGTGCACAGTTTCAAGTTAGAGAGAGGAAGAGAAAGAGAGGAGGAAGGAGGAAGGTTTTTTGATGTTGTGTGTGGTCATTGATTTGATTATGTTGTGGTTGCATACATAGCCTAGTGTTGCATAAAATTTCACAAGTACACGAGGTGCACAAGTAATATAAGATGAGTAAGGTTATCGATCCCATGAGGATTGCATTTAATTTTAAGTTAATTACCAAAATTGGTTAGCGCTAGGATTATTTGAAAGGCCGATTGAAAAAATTAAAATTAAAATAAACAACATTGACAAAACAAAACCAAAGATATGAAAATGACTAAATTCAAGTAGAAATATACAAGCCAATCCCGATAGTCAAGTACAAATATCTATCTACAAGTTAAGCTATAGCCGGAATACCTTTAACCTATCTATAAGCCCCTCCCAATAGTCAAACAGAAATATCCAACATTAAAATGGTAAACTATATTCCGATGAGTACCAATTAATGTGAATTCGTTAAATTCTAGGTTTCCTCCAATGGCTACACAATTCTAATAGGTATATTCATATCCCACTAGCAATTATGTCACTCTATGATTGGCCTAACCACAAATCCATTTCCCAATTTCATTATGGTTTCCTAAACAACTAAATGGTGCTCAAGCATTTAGAAGTTAAAATAAAATTACCATAGAGCTATCACATAACACAATTAGGCAAGCACAAAATAAATTGAAAGTTGAATGAACAAAGCTTCAAAGTTAAGTTAAATTGAACCTAGAACCATCAAACTACACAACACCCATAAATGAATATAAACTCAAAATTAAGCAAATCAATGGTTCAAGCATTCAAAAATTACAAAAATAAAAGAGATAAAAAATGAATAAAATCCCATGATTATTTCCACAAATCTTCAAGAATTTCTCCCAATTTTCATCTCCTCCTAATTCTCTTTAAATGCCCTCTCCCTTATAATTTGCTCAAAATAAAGACCTAAAACTAAAATCCTAAACCTAAAAAATCCCGTATTACTTTCTTTTTACTTTTTTACCTTTTTATTTTTCTATTTTTTTTCTTTTTCTTCTGCATTTTCTCCTTCTTTTTCTCTCGGTTCGACCTCTGTTCCACTCTCGGCCTCTCGAGATGCTCAATCACATGGCTGAACGCGTGGCGGCATGCGACTGGGCAAGGAGTAGTGCGGTCCATACGTCACTTTTCTGCTGGGCAAGAGGTCGAGCTCATACGAAAATCTCTGGGCGTGCCTGCAGTAGATCTGGTATTGCTCTGTGGGCTCTCGCGTGGACGCGTAGTGAGGCGCAGTTGGGGCAAACTGGCAAGTGCATGTGAGCTCGGTGGAACGCGCAGCATGGGATCGCAAACTCTGCTTAGTCTGACACGTGGTGCTCTTTGACTTGTGGGGAATATAATTCAAATTTTAATCCTTTTTTAAGCTATTTAATGACCGTTTTGTCCCTAATTTGGGTCCAAAATTCTATTTTTGCCCATTCTCACCTAATTGATTACAAAAACAATTATTTAGAGGGGTAAATAAATAATAATATATTAAAACTAATATTAATATAAATAAAATAAATTACCCAAAATAAAAAAAATCAAAATAAACTACTCTAATTTAAAATTAAGTAAAATTAAACTAAATTAACGTAAAATAAATTAAAATGCTCAACAATATAGTCAATTTAGATATGTAAAAGTGGCAAAATAACTCTATTTTATAGAGTTATATCCCGGTGGTAATTCCACATCTAATTCTACCATGAAATGTAGAGTTTGAATCCCCTACCCCTAAATTCAAAAAAAAATCTAATTATATTATTTATTATTATGTTTAAAATTTTAGTAATAATATAATTAATTACTATTATTCTCTTCAAAAATATTATTTGGCTCTTTCTTTCCCAATTTGATACCATTTTATACGATATGTGCGTTATTTTTATTTTTATTTATTGGAATTAAAAACTATTGTCACATAAATAAAAATCAAATGTTGGATTGACCAAGGGAAAAAATTGACAACTTATTGAAGCAAGAGTAGAATCCATCTACTACTTGTTGATTAGAGTTTTGGTTTGTTGTTTTTATACTATGTGTCGTTTTTTTTTTTTTTTTTTTGGGGTAGGAAAGGCCCAAATTGCTGTTTCTAATTTGGTAAACAAAAGATACTGCTTGTCGTTTTGGTTTGGTAACTGTTTCGTAAGCATCTCTTTTGTTTCGTGTCGTTTTTGTGGTGCTTAATAGCCGTTCGTTGTATTGTGGTCTATGAATATTGTGTTTTTGGATTTGAAGAAAATAGAATTGAGGTGCACCTCCTTCTTAGTTTCAGCCATGGATTTGGTTTGGGGTCTTGCTTGACGAAACCATTTCTTCTTTCTCTATTTCTGCTACGCCAATTTGTATCAAAGACCTCACTGTCGCGTGGTCGTTGAAGAGCATGAAGTTAAGGTCTCTTGGACAAGATCTACCTCGCAATCGTTTAGACAGAGTTAAAAACCCCTATTGTGTAAATGTTGGGTTTACGTACTTCGATCTCAAAATAAGTTAAAGAAAGTTTTAAAATAAAGAAAGAAACAATAACTTGTTCAAATTCAAAAACAATTTTATAACGTCAAATACAATTTTTTTTTTTTTTTTTCAAAATCTTATTTGGGCAAGTGGTTATTTAGATTAAAATAAAATAAAAGAAAACAAAAGAAAACTTCCAAAATCCTAACCTCCTTAATCTCTGTGAGATCAACAAGTGTCCAAAAGCCACGGCGGAAAGAGTCTGAGAGACTCTCCCTCTCTCTAAATTCACCCTCTCACATCCTCACTCCCTCACTCGACGTCGTTATCGCTGATTGTTGCTGCTACTGTGAACGTCGCCATCGTAACTACCTGAATCCATGTATTTAATTTAAGGAGTTTTTTTTTTTTTTTTTATTTGGTTGGGTTTTATTTCTTGAATTTGGAGTTAGTATTAGGAATAGTTTTCTAAGAACATGATGAATTAGATGTATTTACGAAATTTGTATTTCAATAAAAGATATTATTTGTTTCATGTCAGATTTCGTTTCTCATCTTTTTCTATTCACGTGTTACCGCAAATCAAGGAGATCAGCTAAAAAATAAGTCAATCCAATCAAGTTGACTCATGACCCAGATTGACCCAAGAGTCAGTCAGGTTAAGCCAACAAAATCGAGCCAAGAAGTCGATTCCACAAGTCGACCCAGGCACCCATCCAAGATTTGAAGAACAAACATATCAGAAAACCTTCTAGATTCGGCCCTGCACAGGAATTAAGTGAAGTTATTGCATGATCAAGCCAAAAACGGACACTTACCCATTTCTAGGAAACTTGCCCAATAAGGAAAGTCAATCTAGACTAAAAAAGGCAGCTTCCCATTAGCAATTAAGGCATATTTTAAACGAAATCAGGCAATTATATATTAAAGTCAGCAATCACCCGCCTATAAATAAAGGATATCATCACACATCCAAAGGATCCTCGAATCCTAGTGCATTACCACATTCCTGCGTTCTCTGCCTGATTCTCTTTATTCTCTGCTTTCTCTCTCAATGTTCTGAATTTCTCATTTCTTTTCTTCACATTCTTGATGCTACAACATTCATTGTAATTATTCATCAACTATAGTGAAACTCCCAGAACCACCATAGAAGATTAGCTCTCACATTGAGAGTGAACCTATAAAAATTGTGTACTAATTTACTTTCTTTATAGTTATTTTGTAGTTAACATGCTCTGTCAACTCAACAATACAACTTTAGGTAGGCCCTAATTTGACTCAATCTGAATTAATTGTAGATTTACCCTCTACAAGTACCGTGATTATTGATTACTAAATCTTGAACCATGCATATATATGTTTATATACGAAAAGATACAATTGTAAGGCAATAGTCTAAATTTATAGTTCACAATGTATTGGAAAACAACGGGTACTTTAGCCCTGATAAGATTGTAATGAGTGTTTGTTTCATATTGGAGAGACAACTTATCTTGGCTATCAGAACGAGGACTTCAAGGTAGGAACACTGATATATGGTGAACATATATTAGAAAAGATCTAAAGTGAAATTCATTTAATTAATATTTCATTGAAAAAGTCAATTCACTTTGATAATTATTAATGCGATGATTTGTATTAATCTTGAAGTAGATGCGTGACTATATATTTATGACTTATGTCTTTTGATACAACAAGACAGGAATTCCTCTAATGTAACTGAAGGTTCCCATGAAGGTATTGGAGGCATGCATGACATGTAAATATTTCATTTTTTAATCGGTGGATTCCCCCGCCCCCCCCCCCCCCCCCCCCCCCGGACACATGGCCGAGAAGCCACCATGAGATGGTAGCAGGAGCAGTGGTGGGCACAATGCGCGCATGAGACCAGGGTAGAGGCATACACCCCTATACTGCAAGCGCAATGTTCAATGTTGTGATGGTCCAGCTGCGTGTAATGGCTAGCTGAGGGAGTGGAAACAGGAAGCTTGGGTTCCAAAACCCAAGCTGTCTCAACAAAATAAAAACGTTAATTATTATACACAAGTTAAATAATTTTAACAAATGTAAGCTTTCTATCTTTATCCACATTCGAGTATTTTAAGTGTTAGGATCCAACAGTTCTAGCTAATAAGATGCCGAAACAGGGTAATAGCACCAACATAATTATTAGGTAGTAGTCTAAATTAAAGTTCAGAATCTGTAACACAAGATCAAGTTCTTTGTGTGTGTGTGTATGTGTGTGTGTGTTTTTCTTTTTTCTTTTTAAGATTGTAGTATCTATCTACTTCTTATTAGAAAATGGTTTACTGGCTTGACTGTTGGAGTGGGATTCACCAATGGTTTACTGGCTTGACTGTTGGAGTGGGATTCACCAAGTAAAAACATTAAGGTTATTTTCATAATGACCCCAAAAACATACACCCAGTCTTATAAAAATCGCTGCTAATATTTAATTTTATAAGTCACCCTACGTCGAATTTTTTAACTGTTAGTACGACAAAAAAGGTCTTCAATGACATTTAAAACATGTCGTGGACGGTATTTGATGACATTTTTACAAAGGTCATTAAATGTGGGTGCTGTGGAAAGTCTGAAAATTTTAACGACATTTTTTAAAATGTCATAAAGGGTGTTATTAATTCTTTTTCTATGACACTAAAATACCATTATCAAATAATTTTTTTTTCACAGACACATTTTCCACAACGGCCAGCGAATGCAGTAAGCAAATTTTGTCACCACCTTTTTTAATGTTGTGAATTTGTATTTAATTTTTTTTGTTTTTGGGTAGAACATAATATTGTCAATTTTTTCATGAATTCTAATTTCCACTGTAAAATTTGAATAAAATATAAATAAATATAAAATTATTTTGATTTATTAAAAAAAAACATTTTAATATCAAAATAACAAGAAGAATTACGTCAAAAAATTCACAAGAATAAAACAATTGTCACATTTCTGATATCATTTACATGTAATTATTATACAAAAACATATCTTTACTTTGGCTTCCCCTTCGGCCTTCTCCAGTAATACAGGTTTAGAAAAGAAGAAAAAAAACAAAGAAAACCACCCCTAAGAGAGAGAAAAAAAAAAGTTGCATCGTTTTTGGTCTTCTTCTCCAATTTGATCAGAAACAGAGCATCTCGGGCAGAATAAAGAGGACAAAGCATCACCGGAATCATCAAAAGATCATAATCTCCTTTTTATCCCAAACGTTCTTCCAAGCATTCCCTCTCTAGGATTCCAAGCGCCGATACAGTTAAGCCATTGGTTTTGCTTTTTATTTTTATCTTCTATACCTTACTCTGCCGGTGGAAATCAAGAGCCCATAGAAAGCAATTAAGCTTATTATGTTCAACTGCCCAATAAAAGGATTTAAGAGGAAAAAGAAAAAAGAAAAAAGAAAAAATTGCCCAGTAAAATGACCTCCATGGGGAAAGGTGAAATCGCCCTCCATCGCATACGGGGGATTATTGCAAGAATTTTGATGTGTACGTGGGACGAAACCGTAGCGTAGGCTCTAATTCGGGCCATCGGATGGCAAATACGAGTGTTCGATTTCAATCCGGCGGATGACTACTCCAAGTAATTGCAAAACCAATTACAATAAATTCATAGCAAAGAAATAAGAAGAAAAATCAAATTACCTCTTTAGCAACAAGTTGTGCTGGGATTTTAGTGTGAAACAAAGAGAAAAGAGAGATGGGGAGTTGTCTTGGTCGAACGTAGTAGTTTATACGTGAATACAACATTACTATTTAACAGATAATCCAAAGTTTAAATTTAAAAACAAAGCGCCAAATTCTAGCGCTAACTCCAAATTTTAAGTTTGGCTTTTTTTTTTTTTTTTTTTTTAAGCAGCTTGCGAGCTTTTCTATTTTAGGTAGTTATCTATCCGCCTTTTGTTTAGGAAATTTTTTCCCCCGAAGGAGTTATCCTTTGCATACATATATACACACACACACACACACACATATGTGATCACCAAATTTAAACAGTAAATAAATAAATAAATATGTGATCACCCTTTTTTTCTTTTTCTTTTTCTTTTTAATTTTAAATAAATGGACAAGTAAGATCCCTTTTTATCTTTACTTAGGGTTTGTTTGGTGTTTGGGTTAGAGTTAAGTTTTTTAAGTTTAAATAGTAAATTTTGTTGACTTTTTAGAAAAGACAAAAAACTTTTTCAGAAAAAATAAAAAACTTTTTCAGAAAAATACAAAAATTTAAGTTCAAACTTAAGGTTTCAAACTTAAGGTTTGAACTTGAGGTCCAAACGGAGCCTTATTCTAATTTAAAATTTAAAAAAAAAAAAATACCAGAACTGTTTTCAAGTTACGTTTTTATCACAAAATTTTGTTAATAATATCTTCTTTAGTATCCCTTTTAAATTGCATTCCGATATCTTATTTGAGTATTCCTTCAAAATTAGAGTTCAATTTGAGTTAAATAAAGAAAAATATTTAGGAAAAAATAAAGACAAAATATAAGTCCCCATTTGGATTATAAATTGTATTATATATTCATTAGAGCTGAATATTTACATTTGAATGTATAATTTAAATTATGTATTCAAATTAAATATGTGTTTGGATAATTTTAAGAAAAATGTTTTGATAATTTTTGTTAAAGATGACATTGGAATATTGTAAAGGTATAAAAATGAGTGATACAAATTTTTAAAAAGTAAAAATTTTGATCGACATTAAAAATAATTCGAACAAATCTTATAAAACTTTAATGTTCATGAAATTTTTTAACAGGATTTGTATATGATTTTTTGTTCATCACTTTGTTCTAAATGCATAGAAAAAAGAATCATCTCAATCGGAATTGCAATGAAAAAGTTATGAAATTTGAAATTTATATAAAACAGAGAGAATTGAGAAGTTTTTTTCTGCTTTAAAGAGAGTCCAAATGTTGTTGTTGAACATATACTGAAATGGAGTCAAATTTAAGAGGTGACCAACATTTCATTTTTCTACTTAAATGGTCAAATTGACCATTTGGTAACACTTGAAATACATTTCAAATATTACCTTACCAAACACCCATTTGAATTGCCAACTCAAAGGAATTGGCACAACTGTTATAAAATAGTTGAGACAAAATGAGGGGAAAATGTTTAAATACACTTGAATTTTTGACATTTAACCAAACACATATTATGTTTTAGTTAAGTAATAACTATAGAAGATGGTGTTCTAAACGATCCTTAGTTTAGCTTTGAAATTTATAATTCTAAGCTTGCGCTAAGAATAAAGGTTTGAAATGGAATTTTGAAGTTGGAGTTGGTTGACTTTTCAAATATTAGTTATAATATTTATTGACTTTTCTGGAAAATTTAAAAACTGAAATGAAAAATTTAGGTCTAAACCTTTGTTCCAAACAAGTGCTAGGATTGTAATTGTTCTTTTATTGTGTTTGTAGAGTATCATATAGTTTTTGCAAATTTATAGAAATTTGTAGGATTGCTCCTCAAAGAGCCCTAAGGATTATTGCCCCCATATAGAGTGACACCATGATTTTTTAACCTCCTAAAAAAAGAAGTTAATTATCAACATAATATATCTTTTTAAAATTATTATCGGCCCTACAAAATGGTAATCCGGTAGATTACCACTAGTAATTTATCAGATATTGGTGGGAATCTATACAGGCCGCCGATGGTCTCCAGTTGCTGTCGCCGAAGAGTAGACTGGTAGTAATCTTCCGGTCTACCATATTTTTTGTTATCCTTTATAATATAAAATGGTCGTCCTCCTTTGGCTCTAGTCGCGGGAGAGTTATATGGTAGTAGTAATCTACAGGATTGTTCTCCTACGAAGCTGTCATGAGAGATTTGTAAACGAGATAGTAAGACATGAAGGATAAGGAGATGAGAAAGAGAGACAAGATAGAATTTGAGAAAGCGAGAGAATGAAAGTGAAAGGGAGAGTATAGAGATCTACACATATGCCGATCGACAAGGTCAATTTTGATGTGGTATCGAATCCATCGGTTTTCTCCAACTAGTTTGGACAGTTTCTCACTAACAGTTTTCAGTCTGCCTGTTTTTCGGGATTGCCCTACTTTTATGTAAGTTTTAGCGCTTTTTTCTTTTTTTTTTTTTTTCTTTTTTTTTTTTTTTTTTTTTAAGTCACCTTAAATACTTGCCTTGGTCATCATTTAGGTGACCAACTTACTTGTCGGAATTAACTAGTGAGTCATTACTTTTCGCCTGTTGCTTAAGTCGGTCACTGGATGACCAAATGTCATCTATCATAGTCAGCCAATAACGTTGATGAGGGACCACCTATAATCACTACTGTTGGTCATTAGAGTCATTTGTTAAATGACTATTTGTTACAGGATCTAATTAAAGGGAGATTAAGGATAAATTTAAATTCAATGAATTAAAATCAATGATTGAAAAACGAACATTTCCATCGATATTTGTGCAGATATTTTCATATTTTGAATGCACTGATAAATAGGGGTATGGTATTTTTCCACATAACATCTATGAAATTTTCACAGAATTTTCCATAAATTTGATTTTTGTTTTTCCCATCTATATATCGATTTTTGTAAAACATGTATTATTAAATGACAAAGTATCATGACTTTCAAAAAATAAAAAATAATGATAAAGTATCATGAAATTTTCTACAGAAATATCAATAAAAATATCCCAAATATCGGTTTATAATATTTTTAATATATTCTTGAACATAATTAAATTCATGGTTTTATTTCCATTTTTTTTTATAGCAAGATAATTGGTAGAGATTGAGACATATACATGATATATATGTCCAAAATTAGAGCAAATTACAGTGACATTACGCCAAAAATTATTATAATTGATTTTTTTCCTACTCTTTTTAATTGTTTGTTCTCTCAAATTTTTTGGTTGTTTGTTATCTAATTTTCTGAAAGCTCATTTTTATCTTAAAAATTAACTTTTTATTTATTTTTTAAAAACTCTAAGTCTCCAATTTATAACTATTAATTTTTTAAAAATGATTTATACCTAATATTACGTTTTCTTAAGAGTAACTAATGCTACTTAACTCAAAATATAAAAAATTTATTTGGTCCCTTACAAAAATTACAGAATTTTCTAAGATAAATGACAAAAACATTTTAAATAATAATAAAAAGTCAACCCTAAAACAATAAATCAGAACTATTTTATATCTAAAAATCAATTATATATTGATGAAAAAAATCAATTATATTCCCTTCAAAATGATAAAATCAAGTATATCTTACAACAGACTTTAAAACCCTTCCTCAAAATAAGAAAATAAATATATAAATACTATTTGAAAAAAAAAAAAAAAAAAAAACCTTTACAACATATCTCTTCTAAATTACTTATTGTTTTTTAAAAATTTTCTTTAAAAACTATTTGTCCTAAATTCCTCTTTTTTTTTTTTCAACTAGTTGAACACACGCAAAGCGTGTATGAATAATATATTGGATAAAAGATATAAGAATTTAAAGAGAAGAAAAAAAGTACAAAATGATAAAATAAGAAAAGGAAACAAAAAAATAAAAACTGAATACGAAACATAAATAACAAAAACCAAAACTTCTTAACAAAATTATTATAAAAAAAAATTAGACAACTCCAATTTTTTTTAAAGGTTAGCATCACAAGATTGTTTTGATTGGATCATGGGACGGAGTGGTTATTGTTCTCTATGTTTAAGGTGAGTTTCATCTTCGTCATCTGTGGCTTCAGTCTTTGCTTTCTTTAAATTGTTTATCTGTTTGGCAAGCCACTGATTCTATATTGACTCGTATGCTAGATCCCAAAATGTGCTTATCAAGTGACTGTCCAAATGCCCTTATTTGGCTGGTTTACTCTAATTCTTTGTACTCTTTTTTTTTTTTTTTTCCCTGATATTCAATTTATTATATTCTTAGAATGCAGCAAATTTATGTTCTATCTTCAATATGAACGCATATATTTGTCAGCAAATCCATCCGTTGGTTTAGACTGCATTCTCATTGATAGTTTTGGGGAAATTTGAATTAATTTTGTATTTTTATTGACTTTCTACCATGTTCAGTGCAATTCCAGCTATCGTCAGAAATGGTGTTATTATTGTAATGTGATTATGCATTATGTTCAGTGTAATCTTATAGACTTTGTTTCAACTTGGAGATGTAGCTACGTTCCTATGTTTGATTAGTTTTTATTTTTCTATTTTGCGGGTTTAATTTGGTCATTAAATTTTAGTTTACAAATTCAAAATGAGGTTAAAGTTCAATTAGTTCCATGTTGCTTCTGCAGGTTCTAATTTTCTTGTCCTTCTCTTGAATTAACTTTCCAAATCTTAGTTGAAAACTAGTGGACTTTGTTGCCATTGTTAAAGTGAAACTTCGAAGAAATTATTGCTTACTTACGTTTTCTCACTCTGTTCTTTCAATATGTTTGCGTTAATAGACTTTTCTTTTTCTCAATATTACTTTACATTGACCAAAGAAATTTTGTTTTGATTATATAGCGAAATTGTACCATTCTGATATTGCTGCTCATAGCTTACAATTTTGACTAATTCATAGTTTTATGTTGGTCTTCAACATAATTATATGGTGAAATTGTAAATTACTAGTGGACTATGATGCTGATCTTGACATTCTTTGGTCTTGATATTGATATATACTTGCATCTACATCGAGTTGTTTCTTTCTGACTTTGGCATCTACAAAAGAGATTAATCAAAGATTGGTATGCCAAGCCTCTTGGCGAAAGAAAAGGTATAACTTCTGTCCTCAATTACTTATTTCGTTGTCTTCAAACATGATTAAGGATGCACTTCTCATTACAAGTCAATTCTTCTTTTACAGGTACCTAGTTTCTCCTTTGAGTTTTGCGATGCAAATACTACAAGTTAGTAATTATTACTCTCTGATTTGATATTGATGAAATTCAATGGAGTACCTATATTTTGTGATAAATTTTTTTGTTGAGCTCAAACATACGTAATTTCATAGTGGTACGTATAAAATCTCGACATATCGCTTATTGAGTTCTAATAGGAAAAGAGAAAAAGATGAAAACAAAAGAAAACGTTTGTTGACTTTGTTGAAACAAATCCATGAAATTTCCTTTTGGGTGGTCTTAGCTCAAGCAAATGAGATGTCCTAGGCCAAATGAGGCTATGCCACGTCTCCATCATCTTCAGTTATACGAAGGCAAAAAAGCTTTGCTAGAGATGAATAAATCGATGAAAGGTTCTGTTGATGACAAATAATTATTTTTATTATTATTTGAATGGAACAAGAGAATAAGATGGAGATTACAACCAAACTGGGCTACTCAAAACAGCTTAGCATTGTGAGAGCTTGTTGTTAACTCTCATCGCCGTGCATTTATTATTCATGTGTGAATCTCTATAATAATAAAAGCAAAAACTATGAGGTAAATTTGCCAGTTTTATTATGGGACAACCTGTTTGTCTTCTAGCTCATGGGAACATACATCAAACTTGAGCATAATGAAGTGTGATCATTGTAAAACGAGTTATGAGAAAATGCCAAGATTGTAACTAGGAGTTATTTACATCTTTCAATATCGTACCGTAATTTTTGATAAATGGTTGAGCTTGATTTTTTACTTCATGAACTATCATTAGAAATACAAGACTGTCGAGATGAAGTGATAAAATTATATTTTTTTGGAGCAAATTTAAGTTCTTTAGCTATATCTACTACCACAAGTTGAGGAATTTTTTATTCTTATCTTGTTCTTTGTCAAGTGGAAAGTTCTGAAGCTAAATGCACGTAGAAAAAGTCTACACATGTTTATAGGCATATTTTTTTAATAATTAATAGGCATCTTTATGCCATCTTATTTTTGCAATAGAACAAATTTGACGACAATTTTCTTTTCAATGTCGTCAAATAGTATTTTCTATGACATTTGGTAGAAAAATGTTGTTGAAGAATGTTTTTATGACATTTTAAGAAAAATGTCATAAATTTTGTGTTGTTAAAAGCAATTTTTGTTGTATAATATTTTTTAAAAAATAAAACAGAAATTGGACATATTCAGATCACGTGAAGTGTAGCTAAGACTTAAATCGTAATTAAATGTACTTGGGAGGAGAATTTACCTAAAATATATCTCTAATTATGCCTTATGTCTTTTATGAAAGTACAATTTACTTTCAAATTATCTCCGATTGAGTTTCATTCATATATTAAAAAAAAATTAAATATGACTTTGCTTATACATAAAGTTTATGTGAGCAGAACATGTTCAATTTCTGTCTAGTTGTTTTACAAAATATTGACATAGGGATCTTAAGCGTAACACTAGGAAAGTCTCGGGGAATGTAATACGTAAAATCAAAAGTCATGGTTCAACATAAGACAAAATGCCTAGTTTAGAGACCATTTATTAAAAACTCTAATATTCATTCATAGAACCAGACTGACCTCAAGGTTCTAGACACCAGCGCTAGACTTTAACCCAGACCCTGACCCCGACCCCATCCCAATCCCAAACTTGGAAACTTGATCTTGTTCTTAAATTTCGATCCTGGCTTTGGTCCCACCCAGGGGTTGGATCCCGATCCTGGAACTGATCTCAAACCATGATCTCAACCCTATCCCATCCTAGTATTTGAAATACTTGATATATTAATTTGACATGTTTATTAGTTTGGTTTTTTAAGTTAAATTATATATATACACAATAATCTTATACAAAAGATTTTTTATTTTTTATTTTTTTATTTTGTCTTCTTAGACAACACTAGGGGTGTTTATGGATCGATTTATACGGATTAGAACTCAATCCATAATCCAATCCGTGACATTCGGATTGGGAAAATCCCAATCTATAACCTATCCGTGAAACTTCCAATCCAATCCAATCTGTAAGTCTCGGATTACATGGATCGGATTCATGAATTCAATATGAAAAATCTATGAACTAAGGTAAAAATATAATGCTTAAACATGAAATAGTTCAATAAAATTACAACATAATTAACTTCAAGTCTTCAATCATTAGCTAAATTGTAATATTACAGTACATAACAACAACTAAATATAGATTAAACTCAAAATAAAATGTTCATACTCGTCAACTAAATCAATACTATATCAAAGTAATTCAACGTCCATAAATTCTAAAGTAATGCTTGACTTTACTGTAAAAAAGTGAAAAACAACAAACAAGATAAGTTACCAACATCACACAAAGAGATGAATAAGTGCTTATAATTACAAATCTTGTAGAATACTTAGGACATCTCAGTCTAAGACCTTAAAATATACATACTTGTTAAATTTTGAGAAAAAATAAATATATATTTATAAAATATATGTATAGTTCGGATTGACGATTATACAGATTGAGAAATCCTCAATCCGTTATCCAATTCGTAATATTCGGATTGGAATTTTCCTAATCTATAATCAATGCGTTAGTCTCTCAATCCAATCCAATCCAACGGATTGGGTTTGATTGGACTGGATTAAGCGGATTGGCGGATTCAGTCAACATCCTTAGACATCACAATAGTACGTCAATTTTGACTTGTATTAAGTTATGCAATGTGTTGTTTTAAATAACGGAAAGAAGAAGAAGAAGAAGAAGAAGAAGAGAACATGAGCAAACACACATCTAATTTGGACCATTATTCATATTATTTATTAAGATTCAACATTATTCTTCCAATTGATCACTTGCCTTTAAGATAGGCAGCTACTAGCAGCTCCAACGCTGTGTAAGGTACTAACATAAGCAGATACGCATCTAATTAATGAAAAACACTTCTTTGACTTTAAGGTCAAACGACATTTTTGATAGCTATAACGACATGTAAACTCACAATAATAATAATTATTCCCCCTGTTCATCGCTTGCCTTCAAGATTGCTAGCTACTTGCTAGCAGTTGCAACGCTGTGTAAGACAATGGTCTCCACAGTGAGACCAGGCCCAAATGCCAACAAAACTCCCCACTCCAACCCGTCCCCGGTCGTCTCCGCCTCGTCCTCCGCCGCCTTCTTCCTCATCTCGTCCATCACAAAAAGCACCGTCGGACTCCACATGTTGCCATACTCGCTCAGCACTTGCCTGCTCGCTCTGAGCTTCTCAGCTTTCAGACCCAAAGCCTCTTCCACTACATCAAGCACTGCTCGACCCCCGGGATGTACCACGTAGAAGAGAGAGTTCCAATCACTAATACCAATCTCACCAAAGGAATCTTCTAGAATTTTCTCTACATTTTCTCCAATATAGGAAGGTATGCCCCGTGACAGTGAATAAACGAGGCCCATTTCACCCAGATGTGCTTCTACCGCATCTCGCGTACCAGGAATGAACTTTTGCGCTGCCAACACCATACGGAACAACGGCCTCTCCGTGGTCTTATTTTCAGAAGTAGAACTAACAGCGCCTATGATCGCCGCAGCTGCGCCGTCCCCAAATATTGCGTGGCCGATCAACATGCTCGAACGGGCATCGGATGGGGCGGTGAAACAGGCAGTCAAGTTCTCCGCGCACACCACAAGCACACGGGCGCCGTTGTTGTTCTCGGCCAGGTCCTTAGCGAGGCGAAGGGCATTGCCACCGCCGAAGCAGCCCTGTTGGTAGATCATGAATCTCGCGACGGAGGGTTGAAGGTTTAGGAGATTCGCGATTTGGTAATCGGCGCTAGGGGCGTCGATGCCGGTGGAGGTGACGAATATGAGGTGTGTTATTTTTGAGACAGGTTGGCCCCATTCTTTTATGGCTTTCAGTGCTGCTTCTTTGCCGAGTTCTGGGACCTCTTTCACTAGTATTTCCTGACGTGTAGTCAGTGATGGAACTGTGTTCGAATAGAGATTTGGGTGTTTTTGAAGAATTTCTTCTGTCACGTGCACGTGACGCTTCTTTATGGCTGATCTCTCACCTGCAATCAAGCGAATAAACATTAATGATTTGAAAACAAAAACTTTTGGTACGTACGTAAGTAGATGGATTCTGATGAATATGTATGATTCCTGTATATATAAATATATAAATACGAGAACTCTCATATGCGGCTCCTGTATTGAATGGCAGTTAGAACTTTTTTTCTATGCTATTATAACAACTAGTTTATTTTATTTTATTTTAGTGTAATATTTTTTAGTGATATTTGTCTCTTTACACTGAAAGTTTTAAATTATTCATATTACAAAATTTTTTATAGATAGTTACAGGTACATTAACTGGTAGTTACAAGATGCAAAATAGAGCGTTACAAGATACTACCAGTACTACTCTCGTTTAGAACTAACTTCTAGCTGTAGAATTTTTGTGTCATTTGCAAGTGCCTACACTCATGTATCTATATGCGAGCGCGCGCGTGCATATCCAAATGTGTGTTTACTAATGTATGTTCATATATATATATATATATATATGTATAGAGAGAGAGAGAGAGAGAGAGAGCTTGTTCTTACAGATTCGCTTGAACTTGTCCTTCAATTCCGTCTTCTGCTCGCTCTTAGTGACTCGAAAATAAAAGTCGGGATAGTCAGATTGGTCGAAGAAGTCAGGGGGAGTTGCGGTGCCAATGGCAAGTATGCTGGCGGTGCCTTGCGCTCGTTGTGACTCTCTAATATTTTCCAGCGACATTGTTTTCATTTTTTCTCTTAAAAGGAAAGGAACGCAGCGCTGGTAGAGTCTTCTTTGTTTTTTTTCTTTTCTTTTTTTGGGTTATGGATTTGTCACGTCCGCTCTCTTGCTATAAATAGGTAAATAACAGTAGTAAAAGCTGCAGATATACAAGGACAAAATGATTCTAACTCATGGGTCCCATTTATATTTCTTTAATAATACCATGACACTAGAAATTTACATAAATAATTAAAATTTCATATTATATCAATTAAAAAATCATATTAGTTACGCATGTGTCATAATGTTATTGAAAATACATAAATAGGGACAAAAATAAGAGGACATAAAAACTATATCTGAACAAACATGACACAAAACTACTTTAAAATATATATATATATATATATATATATATATATATTACCCTACATTTGGATGACATATATATCCAATTTCCAAATTTGGAAATATTTTGCAAAAAAGTTTTTATCTCAACTTTTTCTATCATTCTCTTATTTTGAAAAAGAAAAACTATCTCATTTTCAAATTTACTTTATACAGCACTCTTTTGGAAAATAAAATGAATCTTTTTAAAATATTTTCATAATGTACTATTCCTAACACCATTTTTTCTCATTCCAAACAACTTTTTGTTTTCAAAAAGAAATTTTTCACACATCGAAACACCACCTTACTCTAAAAAAAAAAACTTTCTCATTTAAAATAAGAAAATTTTCCTTTTTGAAAATGAAAACATGATCCAAATGGAGCCTTTAATGAAGTCATTCTTCGCCGGCTGGGCAAGGAACCAAATGGGAAGAATTTTTTTTTTACACGTGCTACATTAATTAGTCAAATTTTTGATCTTTTATATATTTTCATTTAAGTTTGCCTAATTAATACGTATAGTATTTTTCATATGAAAGTATAAAATGCAAATTATATGTACAACTATAGCCATTTTAAAATTATTCTATAAATGAAATAATTTTATATTAAGTTTTTTTTTAATATTAGTGTAAATTTATTAGAAAGTTAAGAAATTGGCGGATCAAGAATTAGTAATCAAGATTGAGTGAAAACAGGGTCTAGGAAATGCATATACAGTCAAATCTAGATTTAGTAATCAACGAAGTATTTACATTTTTTAATTGGCAGATCCAAAAGGAAGTGCATCTACGAAAACCAAAGCGCGCATTATGGATATAATGTTTAAATAGTAAGTAAAATATTTTAAAAATTGTCTTAATAAATTTGAGAAAAACTATTTACAAACGACAATTAATTAGGGATAAAAAAACTTGTGAGTGGTGATATTTGTACTCATAATATTGATAAATGCTCTCGTCTAATGAATGCTTCTTAATTAATAATCACGATGATTGTAGAGGGCAAAATCTACAATCAAATCAGATGAGTCAAAATGCAGTATGGATATAATGGTTAAATGGTAAGTAAAATATTTTAAAGAATACTCTCAATAAATTTGAGAAAAACTATTTACAAACGACTATTAATTAAGGGTATAAAACTTGTGACTGGTGATATTTGCACTCACAATATTGATAAACGCCCCATCTAATGAATGCTTCTAAATAAACATAATAAATTTATTATTTATAGATTTTTTTTATATAATATCATATTAAAATCCCTTATACAACAAATTTAATTTTATTTTTATTTTTATTTATTTTATTAAAAATAAATTAACAAATCTAAATATCTCTTAAAAAAAAAAAGAAACAATAAAAATTCTTTTGTGGCAACATGACTTCTAACAAAATGACTTCAAATTTAATCAGTAAATACAAAGCTGTTATTGAAGAAGGGAAAAAAAAACAAAAAAAACAAACAAACAAACAAACTTCTTTAATAACAACTTTAAGGCAAGAAGAAAAACTCAAAAACTCTCTAAACCAAAATCAAGGACTATCAACCTGCATTTTAAAAAAAATATATGTATGTATAGAAACACATAAACGGACTTAGTAAGAAAAATAAATAAAAAGAAGAATCATATGAAAAAATCATAAGAATCATTTTCAAAAATTAAAAGTAATGAAAAGGAACAATAATACCAACGAATCAAAAAATTATAAATACGTACTTCAATAGTTGTTAGCTCTTCAAGAGACATTTTTTCTTTTATTTTTGTTTCACTTGAATCCTCTATTAGAAATTTTCTAGTAGTTATAAAGATTTCTTTTAAAAAGAATGATGAAGAACAATCTATAGTTTATAAAATGAAATTAACGTTACTTAAATTTGTGGGGAATTTTTTTATTTTTTTGTTTCTATAAAAAATATTATTTAATGAGAAGGAGATATGAGTTGCCATAATCGTATGAAAAAACCATAAGAATCGTTTTAAAAAAAGATTTAATGAGAAATACTATAATCGTTTTAAAGAATCGTATGAAAAAACCATAAGAATCGTTTTAAAGAAACATTTAATGAGAAATATTATAAAATGAAAAAGTTTGAGTAGCCATGTATTTTAGGAGAGATATTTTAAAGGAACATCAGGAAAATAATAATAATGAGAAGTACTTAAAATTAAAATGCATGATTGAAATTGTTGAAGAATTTTCTTTACTTCATGTCCCTCGCTTTCCTCGACATTTTCTACTTTTGGTTGAATTGCAACTTAGAAAAGGAGATATTAGCCGTAAAATTTGAAGTGTGACATATGTAAGAAAAGTAATATGCCATTTGCTTAAATTTAAGCCATTATAATTAAAATAAAAGGTGAGTTAATAATTTTCAACCATTAGAGTCCTTGGAAGAGGAGGCTGAAGTACAACACTCATGATAAAATTATACGTAATTCAATTGGACTTAATGTAAGAGCTCCTGAAGCAAACATCATTAGTGATGTTAAATCTATTATTAGTCAAAAGCATGGAGGAAATTTTGGCTACATACCTCAGGAGAGGAACCATGTAACTTACTCTCTTACAAATTATGTTTTCATATCATGCAACTCCGTAGTATGAACTTTTTGGTATTCAGATAAGTAGAAACACGCACAATCTAACAAGACAAATAGACTACAAGGACCTTCAGAAAAAAGGATTTAGTGGACTCATAAATGGGTCACACTAAGTTACAATTTCTATATTGTTGACTAAAAGAGAAATTGTGACATTTATAAGCCATTTAAAGTCCATGCTCCTTAACAGGGGTAGATTTAGGGATGCGAGTGTTATTTTATTTTTTACTGAAAGTTTTTGTTATTTTTTTTTTACCTCAAAAATTTTATAATTTTTTCAATTTGTCCTTATTAAAATTAAAAAATTCTCATACTACTTTGTCCACTCTAAAAATAAAAAATTCTCACATAATTATCACTAAAATTAAATCTATAAAAAAAAAGTTTATACTTTTACTACTTTGCCTCCACTAAAATTAAGAATTTTCACATAAACCCACTAAAATTAAAAATTCTCACGTAATCCCCGCTAAAATTTATTTTATCTTGAAAATAATTTTGGTATACGCTCCAATTGAAATGTATTTATGGCCCCGCCACTACTCCTTAATATGAATTGATGATGTTCCAACTGCTAACCTTTCTTCAGCTTAAATAAAATCCTGCCCAATTTGAAAAAAAAAAAAAAAAAAAAAAAAAAGAAAGAAGAAGAAAAAACAATTCAATTAATCAATTTAAGATTTTTTTTTTTTTATAAATTGAGAAAGAGGATAACTGATATTAGGGAAAGCAAGCACATCCTAATTAGGTTGACACCTGCCTAATCAATTTAAGATTAATTGTGTAATTAATGATTATTAGCATGTCAACTTAAAAATTGGTTAGAATATTGATATTCAAGCATTTATGACGTAATTTTACGGCATTTTAGTCATCTTTGAAAATTTATGTTTTCCCATGTTGTTAACAAAAATTACATTCTTACCCTATTTTTTAAAATTAATCGCAATTTGAAATCGCAGTTGAATCACGAGGAGTCCAGCTGTCCACCGTTTAGGAAAGATCAACCATCAACGTCTGACTTGGTCAATTAACCTTTGTAAGCCAGATTTTACAGAAACCACACTTTTCTAATATTTTCCAGCGACGTTGTTTTCATTTTTTTCTCTTCAAATGAAAGGAAGCCAGCGATGGTAGAGTCTTATTATTATTATTATTATTATTATATATTTTTTTTTTTTGGGGTTATGGATTTGTCAAGTCTGCTCTTTTGCTATGAACAAGTCAATAACAGTAGTAAAAGCTGCAGATATACAAGGACAAACATGATTCTAACTCTTGTATGTATTTTATATTTCTTTAATAATATCATCACATGTTAGAGATATATATATAAATAATTAAAATTTTATATTATAATTAAAAAATTATATTAGTTACACATGTGTTATAATATTATTAAAAGGACAGAAATAAGAGAACATAAAAACTAAATCTAAACAAACATGACAGAAGACTACTTTTCAAAAAAAAAATATATATATATATATATATATATATTACCCTATGTTTGGATGACATATATATCCAATTTCCAAATTTAGAAATTTTTTACAAAAAGTTTTTGTCTCAACTTTTTCTATTATTATCTCATTTTGAAAAAGAAAAATTATCTTATTTTTAAATTTATTTTGTACAGTACTCTTTTGAAAAAGAAGATGAATCTTTTTAAAATATTTTCATAATGCAATATTCCTAGCACCATTTTTTCTCATTTCAAACAACTTTTTATTTTCAAAAAGAAAATTTTTCACATATTTAAACACCATCTTACTCTCAAAGAAAATACTTTCTCATTTAAAACAAAAAAAATTATCATTTTCAAAAATGAAAACATGATCCAAAGGAAGTCTTTAATGAAGTCATTCTTTCGCCGGCTAGGCAAGAAACCAAATGGGATGAATCTTTTTTTTTTTTACACGTGCTACCTTAATTAGTCAAATTTTTGATCTTTCATATATTTTCATTTAAGTTTGCCTAATTAAGACGTATAGTATTTTTCATATGTAAGTATAAAATGCAAATTATATGGACAACTATAGCCATTTTAAAATTATTTTATAAATGAAATATTATATAATTACCTGAGAAAGATGATATCTGATATTAAGGAAAGCAAATATCTTCCAACAAGGTTGGCGCCTGCCTAATCAATTTATGTGTAATTAATATTTATTAGTATGCCAACTTAAAAATTGGTTAGAATATTTGATATTCAAGCATTTATAACGTAATTTTACGGCATTTTAGCCATCTTTGAAAATTTATGTTTTCCCTTATTGTTTACAAAAATTACAATCCTACCCCATTTTTAAAAATTAATCGCAATTTGAGATCTCAGTTGAATCACGTGGAGTCAAGCTGTCCACCATTTAGGAAAGATGAACCATCAACTTCTGACTTGGTCAATTAACCTTTGTTAGTTAGATTTTACATGAACCACACTTTTCTAATTATTTTTCTTCTTTTTCTCTTTCTTGTGCACGTTTTATTTTTTTTACCTTTCATTCTCTACACAGAAGGAGAGCAGACCACCTCCCATGGAAAAACTGGAGGAAGAAATCCAAGTTGGAAAAGTCATGATATCTAACTTCTTAAATTGTTATGAGAGTAAAGAAAATTATGGAATCCAAGCTAAGATTTGCAGAAAACGTGCTCAAGTTTGTTTGTGATTTTAAATTTCAGGTTTTGGGTTTTGATGGAAAAGTATACGTATGCTAGCTGTGCTGTCTCTTTGTGATGTCTGACTAGTCAAGCTTTGTTTTGGGATCTTCCCCTGTTTAATGGTCTTTTTTTTTTTTTTTAATGGTCGGATTATGATTAAAGAGACGTGTTAAAAGTAGTAGTTAGATTTTATAATTGGGAAAATTACTAGGTTGGTCATGAAATTATTAATTTTGTGTAACTTTAATCCCTAAACCTTTTTTAATAGCTGAAATGTCCCTAAACTTTTAAAATGTTGTTGCAATAGTCATTCACATTAATTTTTGAATGAGATCCATTAGTTAATATCATTTTTTGACCAAATCACTAATTCCGTTTGAAAATGAACAAAAATGATTATTGCAATAATATTTTAATAGTTTAAGGTCATTCCATATTCTTTTTTTTGTAACTGGAATAATCATAAACTATTAAAACATTACCACAGTAGTCTTTTTCGTTAATTTTTTGACGGAATACGAAGTTTCACCACTTTTTAACCAAATTATTAATAAATTCCATTCAAAAATAAGGGAAAATGATTATTGTTGTAACATTTTAAAAGTTTAGGGGCATTCTAGCTGCGAAAAAAAAAATTAGGGATCAAAATTACACAATGTTAAGAGTTTAGGAACTAAATGAGCAATTTACCATTTACATTTTATCTCTACAAGATTTAGGGCCCGTTTGATGGAGGTTTTGGAGATGGAATTTTAGATTGGAGTTGAGATAAGTTTTGAAAATGTGTGTTTGGTTAAAAAAAAAAACTGTTTGGAGTAAAAAAGTGTAATAACTTAAAATGTGTTTGAAAAAAAAAAATCAATATAGATCTTATTTCATTTCTTACGAAATTCTATGTAATTTGCAAAAAATAAAATTTTAAAAGAAAACTTATTTGGATTTGAAATAACAAAGTTATGAACTTTTAAAGTTTGAGTTTACTGTAAACATTTAGAGATATAAATAGGGAAAAGCAGTTTTGAGTTGAAGAAAAATACATTTGGAGAAGCTTCCCGAACAAAACTTTTGTTTGTTATGTGAATCTCTTTACTTTCTTTTCAGTTATTTTGCAGTTAACACGCTCAACTCAACAGCATCTAATTAGCTCAACAATACAGCCTTAGGCCATGATTTGATTGTAGATTTTACCCCCTACTAGTACCGTGATTATTGATTACTAAATCTTGAACTTGCATATATATATATATATATATATATATGTTTATATGCGAAAAGATACAATTGTAAGGCAATAGTCTAGACTTAGTTCACAATCTAACTGAAAAAGATAGGTACCTTATTCTTGATAAGATTGTAATGGGTGTCTGTTTTATATTGGGGAGACAACTTATCATAGCCGTCGAAACAAGGACTTTAAAGTAGGAACATTGATATATGGTGAACATATATTAGACAAGACATAAAGTGTAATTGATTATAGTCAATAATTTCATTTAAAAAATCAATTCACTTAGATAATCATTAATGTGATGATTTATATTAACCATTAAGTGGATATGTGACTATATATTTATGATTTGTATATTTTGATACAATAAAATAGGAATTCCTCTTATATAACCGAAGGTTCCCATACTGATATTGGAGGCATGACAAGTAAATATTTCATTTTTTAATTGGCGGATTTATTTTTTTATTTTTTTATTTTTGGTGATTTCTACACATGGCCGAAAAGCCACTATGAGATGGTAGCGGGAGCGGTGGTGCGCACTATGCGAGCATGAGACCGGGGTAGAGGCAAACACCCCCTACATCTTGTGCACTACTGCTGGCGCAATGTCCGATGTTGTGATGGTCTTGCTGCGAGTAGCGGCTAGCGGAGGGAGCGTAAAGAGGAGGCTTGGGTTCCAAACCCCTAGTTGTCTCAACAAAGCAAAAACGTTAATTATTAGATAAAAGTTATATGATTTTATTAAATTGACTTTTGGTAACTAAAATATCTTATTTTTGGAAGGAAAGTTGTAGTAAATAATATTTTTATGAGAATAATTTGAGCAAATATTTAGATTTTTAAGATATTTAAATTAAATAGTAAATTTATCAAATAAATAAATAAAAATTAATTTAGTAAATGAAATATTTACATGATGTAAACAATAATTTATTAGGTGAATCCGATGTAAATAAATCATTAATATGATAAATTTGATATTTACTCAAACTGTGACAGTCATCAGTCCCTACAAAGAAAGCATAAGCTGTATGGTCTCACATCTTTTGGGGATGGATATATGTGATGATTCGTAAGTAAAGAGACCATATCCTAATGGTATAAGCCTTTTGGGGTGAGTCCAAAAGCAAAATTATATGAACATAAGATCTAAAATGAGCAATATCATATCAAAAGAAGGCATGGTTCATTACACCAACTAATTAAAAAAATGTTATTTACCTCATTATTTTTGTAAAACTGCTTTGCTTACAGGAGTCTTTGTTGTTCAACACCAACCCAAGCCCAATTTTAGGCCCAGTGGATGCAGAGAACAATCTTCCCAAATGCTTAAAAAAACAAAAAACGATAATAAATGGCATTTTTATGAAAACAATTGCGGTTGATAACAATATTTCAAAATATTTGTCATAAGCAATAAATTTACTCGGTAAATAACATTTTTGCATATGTAAATAAATTATTTACCTAATAAATTTATCAGTTATTATTATTTAATTGAAAAAATTTGAAAACCTTCTATTTAATTTCATTTTTCAAAAAATGATATTTCTTCTCTACAAAAAAATAAAAGTAAATAAAATAAAGGCTCGGAATCAGGTTTGGAATATGCTACTAGCATACTAGCCTATTGATGCTGGCTATCCAAGGGATAACAAGTTGGTTAAAGAAAGAGCAATTAAGTTGGTTTTTTAGCCTAATGAAAGTGATCCCTTCATGGCTATATTGCCCGGGCTAAGCAGGCCAGTTCATTGCCCGCAATTTTGACTCTGCTGACGGGCCTACCTCAGCCCATCAAATGTCGGGCCCGTCTATATTTTAGTGAGAGTACAAGGACTGGACTGGGCCTTACTCTCAACATGACCGTTTATTCCAGCCAGTCCGGCCGAATTTATTATTTATTTTTTTAATGAAAAAAAAAAAAGAACATATGCTTATCATTTTAAAAAACATATATGATGTATATATTAAGATTTTAAGATTATTAAGACATAAGACAATATTTTCTTAAAAAAAATAAAAAGATGAGACTGTGCAACGATTATGTAATAATTGTTATAACTTAGGACCTATTTGGAGGACGTCTAAAGACAATGTTTTTGAAGGTTGAGTTGGAAATGTGTGTTTAGGTGGAAGACTTTTGTAAACGTCAGTGATATAGAAAATAATGCAAAAGTTTAAAATGTGCTCAGGAAAAAAAATATGCAAAAAGAATCTTATATTGTACATCTCATCATTGTGAGTATTTTGACATAAGAATAATCTTATTTGAATTGAAATGAGAAAGTTATGGACTTTTAAAGTTTGAGTTTTTTAAAAATGGAAAACAAATAAAGTTTGATGTAGAGTTGGGAGTTTTGGATCTAAATGACATTTTGTCGTCTGAAAACGTTGCCCCAAAAGGGGCTCTTATTTTTCCTCTTTATTTTCAAATAGTTCATGGAATTGTTATTTTTTGTGTTTAAATGTTGGTATTTGAACGTTGATATCATTTATTTTTGTTTTTGTTAATCTTCTTTCACTTTCTTCTCCTCCTAATTTCCTAGTGTTATATATATATATATATATATATATATATATATATATATTCAAAAGTATTACAAACCGTTTTCCCTTTCTACCCGTTAAGGCCTGGTCAGGAAGTCCGAATTCATAGGTCTAGCTATAAATACTAACTTTTCTGGTCATTTGGAGGACGACAAAAACTCAAGGTAGCTACTATGGACTGTATAATGTTTTTTGAGAACTTTAGTTTTTTTTTTCGTTGTTGTAATATGAGAGAATCTCTAGACATTCTTTGTATTTAAATGGATATTATGATAAATTCAAATTAATCATGTTCCATTCCCATATAATCATATTATATAAATCACTTTTATATCCCGATGACATCTCAATAATAATTTGGATAAAATTGTTCTATTCAAAATTAAGAGAGTGTTTGATGAATGAGTTTAGTTTAAGATTTTTAAGTTTCAATAGTAATTTTTCAGAAAAGACAAAAGGCTTTTTCAGAAAAGACAAAAAACTTTTTCAGAAAAAGATAAAAAACATGATGAAAAAAGTACAATTTAGTTTAAATTAAACTTGCAACCAAACAAAGCCTAAGATGAACCATACTCGTAATAATTAATTAAACATCAAAACTTTAATTATATTATTTGCAGTTTTAATTTGTTATCCGTAAGTATTATCTTCTTATATGTATAACAATTATATACAATTTATGGTTCATAAACAATCACGAAAGTATATGACAAAATAAACTAATTTATTTAAATGATAATAAAATATTTAAATATCATATTCTTTCTGGATATCAATCCTAGCAGAGAAGAATCTTCCGAGTTTCTACAAAAAGGTGAAAAAAAGTAAAAATTAATAAAATAAATGCTCTAACTTGAGTTTAGTACATGCTACTAGTATATAAGCATATTGATACATATGGTTAATCCAAGGGATAGCATGTGTTTCGCATACCAACTCAAACTATCAAATTGCAAAAAAAAAAAAAAATTTTGTCTTTTTCTTAAAAAAAAGTCGACTCAATTTTACTATTCCTATTCCGACTTCAACTTAAAAAATCAAATTTTGATAATCCATAACTTTGCTACTTTAGTCCAAATGAGATATATATATATATATATATATATTTTTTTTTTTTTAATTAGGACAAATTTCTCCCCCCTCTCGAATTTTAGGCATTGACACAAAACGTCACCCGAACTTAATTTATAACATTTTTTCCCTACGAACTTTGAAACATTTATAGATTTTCCTTCTCAGTTAAACTTTTTACGGAAGAAAAAAAAAGGATCTAGGATAAGAGTACTTCGGTCTTATTAAAATATTTAAAGACTAAAGCAAAAAGTACCTTAGGCATGCTTCCAAACTAGTAGCTATTTTATCAATTAATGAAAGAAGTGTTTTTCTTTATATATATTTTTTAAAATGGTAATTGTATAACAAATCAGGAAAATACAAATATCAATATTGATAGGAATTACCTCATAACACAAGAAAACTTAACCCAAGTTACAGATCGGTTTCACTAGTAATTTCTAATAAAGCACACAAGGGGGTGAAATATGCACTGGATTCCAAGAACGGGGAAATAAAAAAGACACACCAATTATCGAGCACACATATAGCTCTTTCAACAACATCACTACAATCGATGGAAAACTCCAATTGATTGAGACTAATGCTATGTTTGGTAGGGTGAAAAAGAGAAAGGAAGAAAGTAGGTTGAGGGAAAACTGGATAGAAATTGATTGAGTTAGTTGTTTGGTCAGAAATAATAGAGAGGGAAAGGAGAATAGGAAGGAAAAATACTGCAATTTGGTCCACTTTTTTATTCCCTTCAAAAGTGGGAGGAAAACTAAAATTCATCCAATAACTACTAAAATTACTTTTTTGTCCCTATTTTTATAGTGAAATAATATATATAGATAGATTATACAACCTTTTTATTTTCTTTCTTTATGTGATATCAAACATCGTAAACATAAACAAAATATTTCATTTCCCTTTTATTTTCTTTCACTTTCATTTTTCATTTTCCTATTGTTTTCTTTCCTTCTTACCAAACATAGGCTAAGAGACCTATAGTAAAAAGATCATCACTAACACCATATTGAAATAACTCTAACGGATTGAACATACATCCAATATAAGAGTGCGAGGAAACTACCTCCGTTATTTCAAAATAGAAACAAAAAAGTAACGAAAAATACAACACCTACATGGTGGAAACATCATTATCTTTATTTCAAACAAACAGCTATCACAAATAGAAGAAAAAGCCCCAACTTCATATATAATACATGTGGTGACAAGCCAAATTACATGACCAAAGAGATCAAAACATATCCCCTCCAATCACGAAATCATCTCGTCATCAAAATCATCATCGAGGAGTTCAAAAAGAGAAATATAAACAATACAAACCTTAACAGTAGAGAAAGTGAGAGGGAGGGAGAAAAAGTTTTTATTTCTATTTTTATTTATATATTCGCGTGTGTGTGTATTTCTTTTTGATAACTGTTTCAAATAGATACCCTATCTAGTGTTGTGCTCAAGATCCTACTATGTATAACCTTTCTTTTCCTTTGCATCCTTCGTTCGTGGGTCGATCACTGTCAGATCCCATTTGATCTGATCCTATCCGTTGACTATTTACTTATTTCCTAAATGATCATGGTTGCCATATTTCAAGGGATTTTTAGCTCTGCGAAATATATATATATATATATATATATATATTTAAACATATGCCCACATGTATATTTATGTCAAAAATAAATCATGCAATCGTATCCCTTTGGGAAAGATTATATACATAGGCCCACATGTATATATACGTTAAAAAAATCATGGAATCGTATCTTATAGAAATACTCTATATGAAGGCCCACACACACACACATATATATAATAAATGTTGAAAAAATCTTGATACCGTATCTTCTAAAAAGACTCGAACTTTGATTGGTGGAGTATTTATTATCGATTTGCTTTTTGTTTAAATACGGAGTACTTGGATTCTCTTTTACTTCTTCTGTCCTTTTCTCTCATCGTCTGGGCAGATGATTATATGCATTGGTTTTAAATATTCACCATATTTTTAAAATTTTTATCAAAATTTTTGTATTTGAGTGATACTGTAATATCTTTTCTGTTAGTATATCAGAAAAATATCAGAAAATATTAGAAAGTATTGGTAAAAATATTAGTATAGATAAAGTGTAGTGCAATTTTTATTAAGTATCGGGAAATATCGAGTAAATATCGGAAATTTCGGGTGGAAACAGTAGTTTGGAAATTTTCAAAATTTTGAATTTCTATCATTTATTATCTTTTTGAGCATGCTATAATTATCTTTTATTTTTTAAATAGATGATGAGATAGAACAGCTAGCAATTAGTAACTAGTATTTTATAATTATCTTATGAAAAAAATATATAAAAATAAAATAAAAAATTAACACATGACAGTTGAGATAATATATTCTCTTAAGCTTTTTAAAACATTTGCACAATTTTTTATTTATGAAAATAGATTAGAAAGAGATCAACAAATCTACTTATTAACTTGTTTGCAGTAATATTCAAGTTTATTCTAATAATATGTCATGATACCAATTTCGATTAAATCAGTATGGTATCCCTACCATGTTTGAACCTAATAGGACTTTCTTTTGGTATTAAGATATATAAGATATAATATGTTTTTTTATGTAAAACTTGTGTCTTTATGTAATTTTTTTTAATATTTGCGCTATCCTAAAATGTTAAAAATATATTTTAAAGCATATTTCAGTAACTTCTGTAATTTTTTCCTAATATTTCCACCGATATCAATAATATCTCTGAAATTTTCATAATATTGGACTACCAACATCTCCGTCAGTAACGATATTAATTTCATCCTTAATTGTACGCAACGCCAAATCTAACAAAAGAACCTAATCAGAAAAAGAAAACCATCTCCCTTAACAAATACAAGTTTAAATATGCACATGTTAGATATATTTGGGAACACTTATCTGAATAGGAAAAATTAAAATAACAAATAAAAAGAATAGACCAAAAAAAATAACAACAGCAACAAACTTGATGAAAAAAAAAAACAAAAAAAAACAAAAAAAAACAGAGAGAGAGAGGCATGAAAAAAATATAAAAAGATAAAAGGACTAAAATGTAAAAAAATTGATTAATACATAAAAAAAGGGACTACATTGAATTTAAAAAAGAAAAACAAACAAACAAACGGGTCATAAGAAAGAAAAATTGAGGAACCAAAATAAAAAATAAAAAAAGACAGTAAAGCACTTACTCCTTTTTATATAATGTATAGTTTATGCATTTCCAATAAATTCTCTCTCATCTTTTTATTTCTTCAGGCGCTCCGATCTCTCTCTCTCTCTTTTCTGAGATCATCTTTTTTTTAGGTCTTTTTGTGAGTGTTGTCGTGTCATATTTGCTATGTGCACATCTCTATACTCGGAACGTCTACCATCCTTTGAGAAGGATGTCCTTCATTATAGTTGTGGGATGTTTGGATGAAATTTGACGGCAATGATCACTTTGAGGGCAATGATGTAGGCAAAAAAAAAACAAAAAACAAAAAACAAAAAAAAAAATCTTTCTACCAACCGGTTAATCTCAAATTAAATAAAGGGAGGAAAACGACACTGCGTCTTTCTTGATCTTTATTCATCTTTATTGTGTATACGGTTGAGACAGCTGCTTGAGGAGCCTTTACTATCTTCTCTGTTTACTATCAATTCAAAAAGGCTTTCCTAGAATGGTTATTATTTCATGTTCAGTAACAACTTATCTCCTTTGTGTTTATAACCGTTTTTGTTTTTTGTTTTTAAATTATCTCCTTAATTTTCTAATGATTCTCATTTCTCTTTGGGCTCATTTATTAGACCGGAAATGAATGTAACAAGAAAGATGATGGAAATATAAAGTAAAATAAAGAAATTGAAATGATGATCATTGATTTCCTTTGTAATGTCTACTTGTCTATTGGATGATGTAAAGAGAAACAATCTCATTAAGATTATAATCCTACTAATATTAATGTTATTAATATAATTATTAAAATATCTGTTTACTTAAAAAAAAATATTAGCACATGAAAACTTATTAGAGGTAGATTAGTAAATTTGGTATTTCCCCCCTTTGATAGTAAATTCATGTCATGCATTCTAAATACCGATGATATTATCACATGTATTAATGTTACATTATCTGAAAATCTATGAGTACGGACATTCAACTTAAAAATTGAATCAAATCATTTTTGTATATTACATTCAAAAAATATATATATTTGTACACATTTTAATTATAGCCTTTAATAATACATATGTTCTTGAATTGGATACTACCCCAATTTAACAACATTTGTGTGTCATTTTATTTGGATAAGTCATTTAAATTTACGTATGGTAATGTAATATTTAGAATGCCATTTAAATAATGCCAAAAGTCCATTTGACCATTTAAGAAGAATAATAAAAAGTTAGTCACCCGTTAACTTTGGCTTCGAGTATATATTTAATAGTAACATTTGAGTTCTTTTTAATTAAAAAAATTCCTATTTTTTGTATTTAAGTTATAAGATATCATAACTTTTCCGTTTCAAATCTGATTTGTGACTATTCTTTTTTCTACGTGTTCAGAATAAAGGGATGAACAAAACCCTATTTGTATTCTATTAAATTTTGTCATAGACATTGCAGTTTTATAACATTTGTTAGAAATTACTTTTAATGTATCCAGATACACATTCAAATAATATGTTGAAATGTTTGTTTCATATTGTAAACCACCAAATATCATTTCAAATGATAGTTCAAATGATTCCGTTTAAGTGTTTCCATCCAAAATGTTGTCATTCAAATGACTTTACCAAACGAACCTTCTTCGTTATGTTCTTTATGTTCAACCTACCTTAACATGTTCTCATACACATGATTTATAGATCTAGCGATATGTCCTATTTCTCTCGTGCTTAGCCTAATAAAAAAAATATTGCTTAGTATAAATTATTTCCTATTAGAATAATTTTGTAACAATTGCAAATTATTTTTTTATTTATTAATTATGCTATTAAATGTGAACTCGGTTTTTGTTTCACAATATTACTACCACTAATTACATGACTACAAATCTTTGATATCTTTTTAACACATATCTCACATATTTCTTATGAGGACATTAGTTAAATCATGAATAAAATTCATTGCTTAACAAGTAAAATTGTATATGTTAAATAAGTCTGTATTATTTTGTAATTTGATTAACTTTGGACTTTATCTAAAAACTTGATTTATGTTATGTGGGTGAGAAATTGTTACGTGAGTTTTGCCATCGTGTTAGTTTCTTATAACTTTATGTTATGATATCATCTTAGAAAACATGACAGTAGACATTCACGTTAAAGAATAAATAAAAAACAATAATGAAATTATAATTTTAACACTAAACATTACCGGGAATTACTCACTTATTAGGTTACTTAGGGTTCGTTTGGTATTTGAGTTTGAGTTAAGTTTTTTAAGTTTAAATAATAAATTTTGTTAACTTTTCAGAAAAGACAAAAAAAAATTTTAGAAAAAGATAAACTTTTTCAGAAAAAGATAAAAATTGAGATAAAAAAATACAATTTAATTTGAGTTAAACCCGGATGCCAAACGGATCCTTACTCTTTTCTACCCACAGTTGCCGGTTGACAATAAAATTTAAATATTTCAACCTCCCAAAAACAAGTCACGTGGATCCCAGAACCACAATTGCGTAAACAAATTCAACCAAATAAATTGCCACATAGGTGAAAGATGCCCTTCGAGAAGGACATTATATATATGTATACATAAATATATATATACATAAATATATATATATATATATATATATAAAAGAATCTCAAATGGTCATTAGAATGGTCCATCAAAATTTCAAAAGTCAAACAAGTACTCAAGTGTTAGTTGTCCTCCAAACATAGGCCTAGTCATTCGGAGCACGGCAAAAACTCAAGGCAGCTAGTTTATAGATGAGCACAAAATTAGGGGGAATATAGCTATTTTACAATATTAATAGAAATTGTGCCTTTTCTTTTACTCTAGTTATAGGCACGTGCTTTATCAATTTATTAAATAAAAAATAATTATGAGATATTATAAGAGAATAAAATAAATTGAATGGTGTTACAGAGAAATAATAATTAAGATAGATAAAAAAAAATGTTTGAGTAAGGATAGTAATATACATTTATAAAAAATTGTTTCAATATGGACAAAAAAAGATGAAAAATAAAAATTAAAAACTATGAAAGCAAGTATAAGTGGATGAAAATAAAGAATAATTAAAATGAATATAATATGTTTGTTTATTAAATATTATGAAAATATTAGTTGAGAATATGAGATGATCATGAAATAAATAATGAATTTGTATTTATTTGAGAGAATTTTTTGAATGAAATAAATGAGAAAAAGTTTAAGCAACTAAAAAAAAATAAAGAAAGAAAAGTGAAAGGGAAAGAACAAAAGAGAATTAAAAAAAAAAAAAAAAAAGAAAGAGAGAGTGACATGTGTCGAAAGAAATAAAAAGTCTTTTAACTCTATAATATATATTATTGAGAGATAAGATTAAGATTAATATTAAGATTCTCTCTAGTGTTGTATTTGATCTAATCCTAACCGGTAATTATCTAATTATTTCCCAAATGATCATGATTGCCATACGTCAAGCCATTTTTAGCTCTTTGAAATACAAACATACATATATGTATCCATATCTATACGTCTATACATCTATACATAAGAAATGTCAAAAAAATTTATCGTTTGTAAGTTTTTCGTCTAAAATGTACGTTTTGATCGAAACGTGTGTTTTGGCGTTTTTTTTTTTCCGCTTCTAGTTTGTGTCAGGAAAAGCAGGGAGGGTGAGAGAGAGAGAGAGAGGGAGAGAGGGGATGCGTTGGTTTGTCCCTTTTTTTTTTTTTTTTTTGCTTCTGGTTTTGTGTCAGGAAAAGGACGGACGGTGAGAGAGAGAGAGAGATAGAGAGAGAATGCGTTGGGAGTTGGGAAAGAAAGCATGGGGGAGTGAGGAAATGTGGGGTAAGTAAGAGAGAGAGAGTCTTTACATGTAGGTGAGAGAGAGGAAAAAATTGTCTGAATCATCATGTACTATTACTAAATAATATATTATATAAAATTTTTTGAAATCAAATTATATAATTCAATTATCTAAATGTATTTATTTTCTAAAGTTTTGAATATAATTTATACATTATATATTTTTTAAGATTTATTCTTAGTATAAATATTTATTTTATATTATTTTTTAAAAAAAGATGTATTTTATATTTCAAGAAAAGATTTATTTCATATCTTGTAATTTTTTTTTTATTTTATCTTTTAAAAAAAAGAATTTTATGCCTTTTTATCTATTTTTTACTTATATTTTTTTTCTTATTCAGATAAATTTTCTAAAATACGTCTAATCATATATATCGCACATGTATTTAAACTAGTATATATAATATGTTAGGAAATTGACATGTGCTTGTGGAGCTTGTAAATTTCTTTTTGTATGAAAAATAATATTTAAATAAGAATGTTTTATTTTTTTTTATTTTTTTTTATCGAGGCATAGTTAAAATTATAAGATTCAAAGTAAACAAAGAATTCTTTGACAAAAAAAAAAAAGTACATAAAGAACCCAGAAAGAAAAAAAGTGAGGATATTGTTGAAAAACATATTTTCATAGGGATAAATCGAAAAGAAAAAGGAGAAGATAAAAATATATATATATATATGAATAAAATGTTTAAACAGTAAATAAATGGAACTATTATATATAAAATTAACTAAGAAACATGTGGAAAAGAAAAAGATGCTTAAATAGGGATATATTTGTGAAAAAAGTTTCCATAGAAAAATTATAAAAAAAATAGTAGTTATAAAAAATCACAATAACATTTCAAAAGATGGAAGAAAATTAACTAAAACGAGCATGAGCATAAATTTGAAAAAAAAAGAAAAGAAAAAAAGGAAGATTAATGCAAATAAGTATTTCAAAAGATGGAAGAAAATTATCTAAATGAGCAGATATTTGAAAAAAAAAAAAAAAAAAAAAAAACTAATGTTACATGGTAAAGATAAATGGAAGGAAAATGAATTTGATGATGTAAAAAGGATAAATTGTTTATTTAGTTTTTAAACTTTTAAATTTGTACAATATTACTTTATGATTTTTTTTTCTTATTTAGTATACCTCTAAATTATTAACATGTTCTACAATATTCCTTTTGATAAGTGGGTCAAAAAGCGATGCAACTAACGGATTCCATCCAATATCTTAAAGAAAGGATTCCTATAACATCATTTTCAATAGTTTAGGGTTACCCCAGTTATATAAAAAAAAAAAAAAAAGACCATTGACTAAATTTACATAAATTTAAAAGTTCAGAAATTAAATTAGTAATTTATTCATATACTAAAGAGGGGAAAAAAGTTAAAAAGATATTTAAACAAAAAACAAAAACATAAGTTAAAAAGAAAAAAGAAAGTAAATGGAGAAAGAAAGAGAAAGCCAAAAGAAAAGGGGAATAAAAAAGGAAATAAAAGAAAGAACCGGAGATGGCTTAAGAAAGAAAGAAAAAAGAAAAAAAAAAAAAAGAAAGGAAGAAGCGGAGAAGGCCAGATAGAAAAAAAAGAAAAAAGAAAAAAAAGGTTGTTGCGGGATTTAACAGTAGTTTTATATTTGATTTTATTTAAATGATAAAGAGTTAAAATATTTTATTTTTGGATTAAAAGAAAGGAGAAAGGTGGGACACATGGAAGAAATATAGGAGGTAGGATATTGACCTTTTTTTACATGCAAGAAGAAGAGGATTTAATAGATAAATGGACAAAGAAAGAGCATGCCAAAAGAAAGGCGGAAGAAAGAAAGAAAAATAAATGGACATGGAAAGTGAAAGCCAAAAGATAAGCAAAAAGGAAAAGAAAAGGAAGAAGCGGAGAAGGCCAAAGAAAAAAAAAAAAAAAAAAAAAGTGATTGCATGTACCAAGGGTAATAATATAACACATAACTAAACTTAAAAAAGAGTAAATTTCAAGGACCCCTACCCCTAAATTAAAAAAAAAAAAAGAAAAAAAAAAAAGAAGGCAGGACACGTGGAGGAATAGAGGATGTAGGATATAATTAGCTCTTTAATGTAGATTTGTTGTATGGCATGTATTTCATGGAAGAGGAATAGATAAGCAAAGTAAAAAAAAAAAATTCATGTGATGATAATGTGATTATCAAATGATGATGATATGACGATCACGTGACTATCACATAATAAGTAAGGAATACATAACTAAAAGAACTCTTGACTTTTCTAAATATATATAATAATAGGTAAGAGATAGATAGAATAGAAGATAGACAAATGAACAAAGAAAGAGAAACCAAAAAAAAGAAAAAGGAAAAAAAAAAAAAAGAAAGAAAGAAAAGGAATAAGCATAGAAGCCAAAAGAAAGGAAAAAAGAAGAAAAAAACAGTGATTACAAACATAATTTAACAGTAATTATACATCTGATTTTATTTAAAAGATGAAGAGGTCAAAAACTCTCGTTCTAAAAAAAAAAAAAAAAAGAAAAGAAAGAAAGGCAGGACACGTAGCACATTGACTCTTATATATAGATAGATATAGTTATAGACAGAATATGGATACACAGAAAGAAGATAGATAAGAGGGATAGAGAGGGAAGAGACATAGAGATAAAGATATGATAGTAGAGAATAGAGATAGAATAGAGATAGAATAGATTAGAATAGAAGAAGATAGAATAGCCATAGGATATATTAGAATAGATTAGATATAGACCACACGTATATAAATGTTAAAAAATCATGCAATCGTATCTTCATGAACTTGATTGTAGGCATGGGCGGGTTGAGGTTGGTCCTAGCGGGGACTACTTTATTTATTTATTTATTTTTCTTTTAACTTTTACCTAAAAACTTTTATAGTTTTTCTTTTTGTTCTCATTGAAAATTAAAAAGTTTCCATGTAGCTTCCATTAAAACTTTATTTATTAGGCATTATTTTTTGATATTATTTATTTCTTAAGAAAAAAATTTGGTGTACTCTCCGTTACAATATACGTCGGTAGGAGCATTTATTATTGATATACTTATTTGTTTAATACGAGTTTCTAGTGTTTGCTTCGTTGTGTAAGATTGCACCTGATTTTGCTCGTGATATATCATAAATGATCAGATTTGAAAAATCAAGGGAGATTCACTAAGTCCACATCTCTAAATCATTCAATACATATATACAAATATATGTATATATACTTGTTTCTTCACTAGATGAGAGTCAGGCTAACATTACTCAGGAAGTGGAATACTGAGAATCTAAAGCATCATTGACTCTGGATCCTTGGAAGAAAGTCAGAAAATGGTTAAAGAGCAAAGCAATATTGAACGCAAAAACAGAGTTAATTATGGTTCTATACGTTCCATTTTCATGCACGCAGATCAAACGGATATGTGGTTAATGGCATTTGGTTTCTTGGGAGCCGTTGTTGAGGGACTTGTCGACCGGATTCGGTTCCTTTTCGCTAACCAGATGGTTAACAGTATCGCAAATGCATCTAAGACGGACAGCCATGTTTTGAGAGATAACCTCGATAAGGTCTCTCTCTCTCTCTCTCTCTCTATATATATATATATATATACTCTTACATATTCCTCTCTCTCTAAAATTGTTGCTAAACTTTCTTTTCTTGTATGGCAGAATGCATTGGCGATATTATGCTCGGGTTGCGTGACATTTGTTGCTAGCTTCATAGGTAAACTTCCTAGTTCTGTAAAATCTACTATAGTTATTATTTGTGGTACATACTATTTTTATGAGATTAACGCAAGTTTTCCCTTTTGTTTTTTGTTTTTTGTTTTGTTTTGTTTTGTTTTTTTTTTTTTGGTGTGTTAATTTCAGAAGGATACTGTTGGACAAGAACCGGTGGGAGACAAGCTGCACGAATGCGAGCTACGTATTTGAGAGCATTGCTGCGGCAAGAGCTCGGTTACTTTGACATGCAAGAGACAAGCACATCAGATATTATAACAAGCATATCGAACGACAGTTTTGTAATTCAAGATGTCATCAGTGAAAAGGTTTCTTAGATCATGTCAAAATTTATGTTTGGTGTATGTAAGTTTTGAGATTCATAAGAAAATTCTACACTCGGAATGCACTGATCTCCTCTTATCATTTAAGCTTTTGAGATGGACCGATAAAATAATTAACGCACATGAGACTTGACATCACTTCATTTGTATATATATTTTTATTTTTGTTTAACCTTGTTATAAAATATACTTAACAAATTTAAATATTTTGAGCAGGTCCCAGACTTGATAAGCAAATTATCGTCGTTCGTAGGGGGTTACCTCGTAGCATTCTTATTGGTGTGGCGATTGGCTTTAGTAGCACTTCCTTTGGCTTTGGTTATAGTACTTCCAGGCTGGTTTGGTGGAAGATCTCTGATCGATTTATCGGCAAAGATGAGGCGAGAATACAATAAGGCTAGTACAGTCGCAGAGCAAGCAATATCCTCTGTTAGAACAGTGTATGCCTTTGTTGGAGAGAAAAAGACGTTAACAGAATTTTCAGCGGCTCTGAAAATATGTACAAAATTGGGTTTGAGGCAAGGTCTAGTCAAGGGCTTCGCCATTGGAGGTGGCGCCACAATACTTGCTACTTGGTCTGTCGTTTGTTACTATGGTAGCAGAATGGTCATGTACCATGGCGCTCATGGCGGGAATGTTTATTTTGCAGGCCTCGCCATCATCATTGGAGGATTGTGAGTTTCCCTACTTTTTCATTTGTTTTCTTTCCTTTTTTTTTTTTTCCTTCTTTTTTCTTGGCTTGTTGTGTAAATCGCTATGTATCTATCTATTTCATCTCATCAGTCCATATATACGCATCACAAAAGATGTTCTTAACAGCCATATCAGTAGTGCTCTAGACAGCCATATAGAAAAATAAAGTATCATATAGATTTCTCATCTCGCACTCGAAAAGTTAAGCGACATCATAATACATTTAAATAGTTTAGAATTTTTTATGTAAACTAAAAATGATAATTTTGTGCACACACATGTTGAAAACCGATATATATGACTGTGCTTAACAGATATAAAACATTGAAACTTGGTGATCAAGAATCATAATAACAAAACCAATTCAGCCATTGATGGGTTTGCTTTTCTCGTTGTGACAGACAATTAAGTTCAGGTTTATCTCACTTGAAGGACATAACAGAAGCATGCTATGTCGGAAAGCGTGCAAAGCGGATGATTAAGAGAACTCCCAAGATTGATGCGCAAGACACAAAAGGACTAATTTTGGAGAATTTCACTGCCGAAGTTAAGTTTAACCAGGTGTGTTTTTCATATCCGTCAAGACCTGAAAGTTTGGTCTTGAACAATTTTAGCCTGACCATCCCAGAGGGAAAAACTGTGGCGTTAGTGGGGCCTAGTGGCTCCGGTAAATCCACAATCTTATCGTTACTTCAACGATTCTACGATCCACTTGAAGGGGAGATTCTTCTAGATGGAGTTGCCATTGATAAGTTACAAGTTAAGTGGTTAAGGTCACAAATGGCATTGGTTAGTCAAGAGCCTTCATTGTTATCGACTACGATTAAAGAAAACATACTACTTGGCAAGGAGGACGCTACAATGGAAGAAATTATCGAGAGTTCTAAAGCTTCTGATGCTCATAATTTCATCGCCGAATTGCCTCAAGGGTATGATACTCAGGTTAGTGTTCGTTCTGGTTCGTCTAGTTTCTCTAACCAATATCCTTACAACTTTTTAAAACGACATTAAATATGTAATTTTTAATTAAGTACTCAATTATGTTAACAATGGCATAGGTTGGTGAAAGAGGTGTTCAATTGTCTGGAGGTCAAAAGCAGAGGATAGCTATCGCTCGAGCGATAATTAGGAAACCTCGAATCCTCCTTCTAGATGAGGCAACCAGTGCATTGGATACAGAATCGGAAAGGGCTGTCCAAGAAGCAATAGACAACGTAGTCATGGGAAGAACAACCATTGTCATAGCACACCGCTTGTCGACCATTAAAGGTGCCAACATTATTGCGGTGGTGAAAGATGGCAATATCGTGGAAATCGGTTCTCATGAGAAGTTAATGCAAGAAGAAGATGGCGTATACAGCTCGCTCATCCGTCTACAACAAGTTGAAACACCAAAAAACGTAGAAGCATGCAACAGTCTACAATCTGCTACATCCAACAAGGACTTCAACGAATCCGACAATGATTGTCTCTTAGATGAAAGTAAATCAAACAATATTAACTTTTCAAAATCAAGTCCTGCTTCGCATACCGCCCAACCATCTTTTTGGAGACTGCTAACTTTGTGTAAGCCAGAATGGAAGCAAGCAAGCTTGGGGTGTTTTGGCGCAATTATTCTTGGTGCAATCCAGCCTTTATATGGAGTCGCAATGGGAACTACAATCTCCGTTTATTTTTCCACTAATCATTCTGAGATCAAGGAACGGATTAGGTATTTAGCATTGTGGTTTCTGTTGTTGTCGGTATTGTCATTTGTGATGAATGTATGCAAACATTACAGTTTTTCATACGTTGGGGAGTACCTAACGAAGCGTATTAGAGAGACGATGCTTTCAAAGATACTAAGTTTCGAAGTTGGGTGGTTCGATAAAGAGGAGAACTCTACCGGACTCACTTGCTCTACACTCACCAAAGATGCCAACATGGTATGCATATTTTGATCTTCTGTTTTACTCATCATAGCTTCCTAAGATTTTCAAAATAAAAAATTTTTGAATTTAGAAAATAAAAACTAGTTAAACCAGGATTTTGGCTATTGTTTGCAGGTCAAATCTTTATTAGTTGATAAAATGTCTCTTCTCATAGAAGCAATCTCCGTGGTAACTTTATCATGGGCAACGGGGATGGTTATTGCGTGGAGACTTTCTGTAGTCTCCATAGCCGTCCAGCCTCTTATCATTGCGTGCTTTTATGTTAAGCGTGTCCTCCTCAAAAGCATGTGTAGAAAAGCGATGAAAGCTGAACAAGAAAGTACTAGACTTGCTGTTGAAGCTGTTTCAAACCTTCGAACTGTTACCGCATTCTCTTCCCAAGAGCGAATCATAAAAATGGTTGAAATGGCTCAAGAAGACCTACGAGGTGAGAGCATTCGTCAATCACGATATGCTGGTTTAGCACTCGGTTGTTGCCTATTTGTTGTCACTTGTAGTTGGAGCCTAAACTTCTGGTACGGTGGTAAGCTTGTCTCCGAAGGCTACATCAATCCAAGAGCAATATTTCAGACTCTAATCATCTTGTTGAGCATCAATACTATTGTTATAGAAGCTGGAATCACCATAACTTTTTTCGCTAAATCTTGGGAGGCCATTCGATCAATCTTCTCGGTGTTGGACCGAGACACAATAATTGAACCAGAAAATCCAGAAGGTTACAAACCCAAAAGGATAACTGGCAACTTAGAACTCTGCAATGTCGATTTTGCATACCCGACTAGGCCAAATGTAATGGTCTTTCAAGGCTTCTCACTCCTCATTGAGGCGGGGAAATCAATAGCTTTGGTGGGAAAAAGTGGCTCCGGAAAATCAACAATTATTGCCTTGATTGAAAGGTTCTATGACCCACTTGAAGGTGTAGTAAAAGTTGACGGCTGCGATATAAAGACTTTCAATCTTAGGTCATTAAGAAGTCACATTGCACTCGTTAACCAAGAACCGATTTTGTTCGCTGGCAGTATAAGGGAAAACATCACTTATGGATTGTCCAATGACGTTGGCGAAGCAGAGATCATTGAGGCTGCAAGGACGGCCAACATTCATGATTTCATTGAAAGGCAACAAAGCGGTTATGAAACGTTGTGTGGTGACAAGGGATTGCAACTCTCCGGCGGTCAAAAGCAAAGAATTGCAATAGCACGAGCCGTACTAAGAAACCCGGTAGTGTTGCTACTAGATGAGGCTACTAGCGCGCTTGATGGTAACTCGGAGAAGGTGGTTCAAGAGGCTTTGGAGCATATGATGAAGGGGAGGACTAGCATTGTAGTTGCTCACAGACTATGTACCATACAAAACTGCGATGAGATTGTTGTGTTAGACAAAGGTAAGGTGCTGGAAAAGGGAAGCCACTTCTCTCTGATGTCCAAAGGCCCCGCGGGAGCATACCACTCACTTGTAAGCCTCCAAACGGCAGAATAGTCCTAGATTGTCACTCAGCGCTCGAGAAATGAGAACTTAGTGGGCCCTACAAAATTTATGGAATGAAGGAGAGGAATGTTAGTTCTTGCATTCTCTTGGTATTGATTACACATCAAAGGGAATAAATTCAAAATTTACTTGTATACTCCTAATAAATTTTCATGAGTTATTAATATTTTCATCGTGTAATATGACATTTTGATAATTACGTTAATAAAATTAATATTAATAAGCTTAGTGAATACTAAAAAAGGAATGTGATTGGTTCCTTTATATTATCTAATATGCAAGTAAATATTTAAAAGAGAATCTTTCTTTTCTATTATTTCACTTTACTTTTTGATCTCATAAAATTTATCATTACATTCCTTTACGGTTTAATAAACGCATGCTTAATGCATTGTATTGAGGTACTCTAGTTTTATTCAAACTTTAAACCAACTTCTTCTTCGTCCCCGAACTATAAAATTGTCAATTCAACTACAAACTACGAAACCATCCCATGTAATCCCACTTATTACATAAGAAAAGGAAACACATGACGGATGAGCAGGGAAAAATGGCATTTTCATGAGAATGAGAGATAAAGTTGTGAAATTTGGGGTCAAAAATGGGAACAATAATAAATCTTTTAAACTTGTTTGTTCAAATTTATGTAGGTACATATGAAAGCAATTTTTACTAAATGCATCCAATTTTATTTTCTTTACCTTTTTTTTTTAATGCAACATGAAGTTTTAGGAAAAAGCCTGCCACGTCAGCAAGAGGATATCGATAATGCTATGATGATTGCTCATAAGTGGCTCTACGGCCCGTGATGATTTTTGCATTGGGACTGGGTGGTTTTAAATCATTTATGCATTTTCTCATTTCCAATGCATTGGCAGTATTTGGAAAGAAATTAGTTTATGCAAATTAGCGTCCGTTTAGTGTTCAACTCCAATTTAAATTTTTCATCTCAATTTTTATCTTTCTTTAAAAAGTCAACAAAAATTATAACTAGTTTTTAGAAAATTAATAAACTTCAACTTAAAAATTTCAACTCCAACAGGCGAACCAAACGCATCCTTAGTGTATTTATAAAACATGTATTTGTTTATTTGATAGAGTTGTAAGTTATGCAATATAAGCTTTCAATATTAAATAATGAAAAAATGCTAAAAACATCAACTCTAATCTCATATTTTGAGTATCAATTAATGTGGCATATGAGTTGGCTTTTTTTTTTTTTATTATTTATAAGTGTTTATAAAATTATCACATCAATTGATTCCATTTACAAATAAAAATATGACACGTGAGTTGGTACTAAAAAAATTGAGATTATAATTGGTGTCTCTATCACTACTCTTAAATAATTGTTTTGATTTTATGTGGGTGAAGAGTTAGCAAACATAGCAAACATAGAAGACATGGTCAAGTACTTAGTATGAAGTAAATACAAGTATACAATAAGTAAATAAAACTGACATTTTTTTTTAATCAGATTATGGTGTGAATCTATTTTTTTCAACTATTGAGATGACCTTGTTTTGATGCCGTGGTAATAGTGATTACAAATAGCAAAGCACCAATGCTAGTGGAGACAATGATCAAATGAAGAACTTATTCGTTGTTCGGTCAAAGGACTAATTTTCAATTAGTAGATGGCTGAATTATGAATGAATCTTAATTAGGTTTAGGTGTGATTAGTATATTGCACTCTAGATAATTATCAACCACCTGCCAAACATGACAATTAGATAGTTGATAACTCTATGAAATAGAGTTATTTAACATGCTTTTAAGCTTATTAATTGTTGATATTTTAAGTTAATATGCATTAGTTTTTAATATTTTATATTCATTTAAATAGCTTACTTTAGTTTTATTATTTTGGCTTTAATCGAGATTTTTGGTATTCAATCTAATCTTTGTGTTTTGCTTTACAGCTGGTATTCATAATGACAACTAAATAATGGCTCACTGAAAAAGAAAGATAAAGAAGCATAAAGCTGGAAAATAGCCATGCTGCAGCAATGCTATAGCAATGTCACAGCAGGGAAGAATTAAATTAAAAGCACATGTGGGCCCATGTTTGCTTTACAGCTGGCAATGATTCATTTGCCCATTTTTTTGTTTTATGCATGCCAGTTGTAAAGAGGCCTCTAATATTAGCAACGAAAGGAAGCACGTGCAACTTGGGCATCGAGGGAGTTTTGGAGAAAAGAGGAAAGTTAGCAAAAAAGGAGAGGAGCCGTTTCTTGGCAGAGAAAAAAGGGGCAGAGCCGAAATTGTGACGTCCCGACTTCCCAAGCCGGGTCGACACCATACATACTTGTACTTATCTTACTTGAAAATTTGAGAATAAATTTTTTTTTCTCATAACATAATTAAACTTGTCCATCTGGGTAAACTTCTCCATGCCTACCCATTACTTGCTAAGTCGATTAAAAGGTAACATAAAACCTTTTAAACCGGACTTTGAAACATTCCATACATAACATGGTACATATAACTTAGTCATACATGTACTAGTTCGTAATTTAAAGAGTTGCGAAAAAATCTGCGTAGTGGTATCCCACACCGCCCTTCACTTGCTGCATCGTCTCCATGGCCCACCAAATAAAGCTGCAGCCTTCTTACCTACAATATGAAATATACTGATGAGCTTTCGCCCAGCAAGTACAAACATAATCTCACAAAACATTTTAAACCTCATAAAAACATGCCAATCATCATGTAATTTATGCATGATCCATTTATGATCGATTGAATGTCTTATGCTTCATTATGGACTTAATCTTGAACTTATTATCTTGTCTTAACATGTGGGCCCATAGTGTACGTACCAAAAGCGCGCAGCCTTCAGACAAAGCTAGGGTTTGCAAGGCCCTAACAGTTCTGGGAATTATAACTTGACCCTTCACGATTACGGAAGGTAAATATCACAACTGAAACATGTAGCCTCCACGATCACGGGAGGTTGGTACGACACCTTACTTGATTTATCTTACCATGTGATTCAACATTAGTGAACATGCCTCATGATGTCACTATGTCATATCATACCTAACACTTGTCATAACATGACATTCTTGAAAACATGACATTTTTTTGAAACCGTGGCATTTTTGTAAACTTGATATTTTTGAAACCATGACATTTTTTAAAAAAACATGACATTCTTGTCAACATGACATTCTTGTAACATGGCATAACATGTCATAGCATGTCTTAGCATATCATTGCATGGCATTCTTGAAAACATGCATTCTTGAAAACATGGCATAACATAACACACATGAAAACATATCATATATTGGAAAATAGTTTACTATTTTCCATACTGTAGGTGAGGTTTGTACTTACCTCGTATACTATATCCTTTGCTGCTCCACGTCAGGATACAATAGCAGATTATCCCCTGCTATAATAAAGGACATAGGTAAGGATCTCTAGTCATAATCGTAAAATGTTGGTGACCTAACCAACATGCTTACATGATCCTGGTTGTATGTCCCTTTGTGCATAAAATCTTACTTGGTTACACTTAGTAACCCTATGGTTATGAATTTGTTTCTTTAAAAGATTACATTGGGTAACCTTATATGCTAAGCCCACAACATACCATTAGGGTTAAATCATCTTCCAACCTTAGGCTTCTTCTTTAATCCACAACTAACGGGTTATGCCCATTAACCCTTTATCTTAACTCAATGGGTATCCTTTAGGGTTACATTAGAGAACCCTTAAGGTTAACTAAGTCAATATCGTTAGTCAACCAAAGTCAACTACGGTCAACTATGGTCAACCCTCTTTGGGTCAACCTTTTGGGCCTTGGGCTTGACCCAGTAACTCGGGTATCCTTCCCGGTTACCATGCGTAATCGCTTTACTTACTAAACTTTAGCTTGAAAGTCTTATTTTTCCTTAACTTGGAAAATTTGGGAAAATTAATCCCAAAACTCTTTACTTGACTTGTAAAAAAATCCATATTCTTAAAATGGGGTTTTGTACAATCATTTGAGGTTGAAAACTGTCGTTAGAACAGTCTCCATCGTCAAAACAGTGAAAATTAGAAAAATATAGTTTTTCTGAAACAGTTTTTAGAAAATCCTGTGCAGGAATTTCCTGTTCCCTGCACTGACTTCAGAAAACCATGTCAGTTTAAAAATCCATTTCGAATTTGAAAAAGTTGTCTTCACAAAAGTTGTAGCTCTCGAAAAATCCTAAGACTTTCATGTTTTACAAAAAATCCAGTTCCGCTTTTATCCTTGTCAGTTTTCATTTGAAGCTGGCTGGTCGTGTAAACTAGGTCTGGGTAGACTAGTCTCGGATTTTTATAGAAACGGAGGCCATTGGAGCCTCATTTTTGAGAAACCGTCCATGGGTCCCCTAGGAAAAACTCTTCCGAACAACTTTCATGTTTTATGTTTCACCCAATTCGGCCTCTAAAGACCTTAAATTTTCACTTTCCCAAAACTGGCCAGTTTTGAATCCGAACTGGCAGTTTCGGTTGTTAAGTCCGGTTTACGTCCTAATCCGCGAAGTTTAACTCAACCGAACACTCGGGAGCCTAAATAGCATACAAGCAGCATATTCTAATGTCCCACATAAACCATCATGTATTTCTAACGTCTCCATGCAAACCAAAATAGATCTGCCCTAACCTAGGGTTTGCATGATCTAGGTTTGCATCACATTCCATTCATACATCTCATGCCATTCTCGGCTAGCACTAGCAACCTAGCATAATTGCCACAACCGGCTTGCACAAACAGGGCACATACCAACCATCTGATCATGCAAAAATCCTAGCATGCAAGCAAGCATAAACATATAGCAAGCAAAGCATAAATAAAGCCATAGCCAAACCACCAAAACTAACCTAAAGCAATAAAATAACTTTGAGCTTATGCCCTTACATTTTTCAACTTGAAATACAAATAAATTTCAAATTGAAAGCTCAATTGCAAGCTTAGGGCTTAAAGAAAAATACCTTAGCTCAAGACTAGGGTTTGGGCACCAAAAATTTCTCCCTTCCTCCTTGTCCTCCTTCCACTCGGTTTTCACCCTCCAATGGGTACCGAAAATTTGGCCTCACTTGGTGGTTGATCCCATCAAATCCGGCCACTCTCCACACTTTCCTTCTTCACTTTTCTCTTCCCCTTTCTTGCTTTCCCACAACCGGCCACTTATCCTAGCATGGGTTCCAAAATTTTTTTCAAACTTTTTTCTTGGCTCTAGGTGAAATCCGAATTCTCCTAAGTAAAAGCCCTATGAAAATTTTGATTTTTCTCTCCTTTTTCTCTCTTCCTTGGCTGCTGATTTTCAAGAAGAAAATTGGCAAGAACCTCCCCAAATTTTTGAATAAAAGTGAATAGCAACCACCCCTATTTATAGAGGTTGAAAACTTTGCTAAATTGCACAAAAACCCCTAAAAAATTAAAATTTACACAATGGGAGGGTGAGGTTGCCGGCTGTCTACTTGGAGAGCAAGGCAAGATGACCTCATCTTGGTGACATCATCTAGGTGACATCACATGCTTACATCACCAAATTTTTAAAATTTGCACTTTGACCCCAAAAGTTAAAATTCTTGCATTTATGCCCTCTAGGTGGCCGGCCATGTCATCATGTTCTAGAGAGTTCTTGGCTTTCTTTCCAAGCTTATTTAATCCAATTATGATGTCATAAATTGAGGATAGGATGATGACATCCATACCAAGCCCCGTTTGGCTTTTCCTAAATATTCAGTCCATTTTTCCGCTACACAGATATTTCTAATACTGTGTTTGCTTAAACACAGTATTTTTATACTGTACTGCAGTCCAAAATTTATCTGTGTAAAAATGGACAGTATAAATTTTTTTCTTATTTTTCCGAGCCCTTTCTGTCTTTAATCCTCACTAGTTGTGCTTGATTTTTCTAGGGTGGTCTCATAGCTTATTCTTGCTTATTTGTCCATAAAGTCGGTTTTCCTCAGTGTAATTTCTATACTGTTTAATTATATTGCAGTATCATCTTAGTCAACTTTGGTCAAACCTTGACCGGAATAAAAATCAAAATTCCTATTTTCCCCCTTTTTCTCCAAAAGGTCTCATATTTGCCTAAGCAAACTATTGTTGAGTCTCGTAGCTAATTAAACGAGAACTCAAACCTATACTGTTACTCCACTCCGATCATGATTCAGACTTAGGTTTTCCTTGTTTCAAAGGAAATCTAAAGTTATCAAAATTTCGGGTATTATAGAAATACACCATATGGGGGAAAAGAGCTGTGAGAGAGAGAGGAGGAGAGAAGAGTACGAAAGGGAGAGGAAGATCTGGAATTCTCTGAAGCAAGCAATATAGCACGGCCTTGGGATTATTTGCTGGGCAAGGAATTGCACAAGAGCATACACACGTAGCTTGGGGTTTTTCTGATTTTTATTCTACCCGAATTCTTTGGTTGTTCTTCAATTTCTTCTCTGTGGATCATGACTTCATTGATTGAAATTGTTTGGTTTGATTTCATTGAACGAAGCATGAACTAATTTCTTTAGCTAGGATTATTGATGGAACCGAGGATTGTAATGAAGATTTGCTTATTATGTTGAATGCTTAGTAATTTGTGATTCAGTTTATTCAAGTGTGATGAGTGATTAATCTCTGTTTATTGTTTGGCCAGCAATTTATGGGGGAAACAAACTAGAATTAATTCTGGAAAGGTTAATTTTGGTTGAATCTAGCTTGAATATTATAAGTGTATGATATAGGAATATATTAATACCTTGTACAACCCTTTAAAATTGGTGCTTAATCTTATGTTTGGAAAACTGAGATGCATAGGAATATGTTGATTTTCGTTTAAATAACTGAAGGCATAAATCTTTCGGAAGAGGATTGTGTAGAATTTTTAGTTGACTGAATGAACTTTGCTACAGCATTCCTACAGCATTTGCGGTCAGATTTGCAACCGAGGGGAAATCAGTAATCCTAGCCATTACCCATCCTTGATTCACAGTCTAATCCTTTGATATTGCCACGTTTTAGCTTTTGCTTGAAATTCTTATTACACCCATTAGTTTATATTCAGTTTTTATAATTTTAGTGTTCTAATTAATTTCCAATTTGTTTTAGACTAATTGTTTTCTATAATTAAATTTTTGGTAATCTAATCCCTGTGGAGACGATACTTTATTCACTACTATATTACTTGTTCGATTACGTGCACTTGCGTAGTATTTTCGCATACATATTTTTGGGCGAACAATAGTTGCCTAACTTAAAGTCCGCAATCGGTAAAACATGATCAAGATTTTTGTTTTTGTTCGTTCGTTTGTTCGATTTTTTTTTTTCATAATAAAATTGTAATGCCTATTTACTTCTTATTGGAAAATGGTTTACTTTGACTATTGGAGTGAGATTCTCCAAGTAGAAACATCAATATTTAGGGTTATTTTCATAAATGATCTTTGATATTTTATTTTATATGTCACGCTACCTCAAACATTTTTACAGTTATGTGAACGGCTCCTATATTAGTATTATTTCAAAAACTAAATGTAAATTAAACACATAAAGTGTAATTAACACTAGAACAGTAATTAAATATTTTTTGGAGGGAAACTTTATCTCAAAAATATCTTTGATGACACTATATATCTTTTATTAAAGTACAATTTACATTTTAAAAAAAAAATCTCTGTTTGAGAATCATTTTACCTTTAAATAAAGCTTATATGCACGTTAAATTTCTATGGTTGCAAAACAAGGTTGGCGTATTCTCCAACACCCTTCATCCCTTGTTTCCCGGTGGCTCAAAAATAAATATTTTTGATCTTGTGATTTCATGGTGGCTAAGAAAGGTAGTGCAGCCTCTTTTATAGGACAGAGTACTTTGTGGGGGTAGAGCACTTCTTCTCTTGGGGAGACATTGGCGTGTTGGTAATGGAGAGGACATTATAATTTTTGATGATCCCTGGCTACTCTGACCACATTCTTTTAAGCCAATCACGGTTAGTAATGAGAACTCCGCCGACCGACGTGTGTTTTTTTTTTCTTTTAACTTTTACCTAAAAACTTTTTTATTTTTTCTTCTTTGTTCTCATTGAAAATTAAAAAGTTTCCAGGTAGCTTCCATTAAAACTTTATTTATTAGGCATTATTTTTTGATATTATTTATTTCTTAAGAAAAAATTTTGGTGTACTCTCCGTTACAATATACGTCGGTAGGAGCATTTATTATTGATATACTTATTTGTTTTATACGAGTTTCTAGTGTTTGCTTCGTTGTGTGAGATTGCACCTGATTTTGCTCGTGATATATCATAAATGATCAGATTTGAAAAATCAAGGGAGATTCACTAAGTCCACATCTCTAAATCATTCAATACATATATACAAATATATGTATATATACTTGTTTCTTCACTAGATGAGAGTCAGGCTAACATTACTCAGGAAGTGGAATACTGAGAATCTAAAGCATCATTGACTCTGGATCTTTGGAAGAAAATCAGAAAATAAATATTTTTGATCTTGTTGGCCGGTTGCTCAAAAATAAATATTTTTAATCTTGTGATTTCAGGGTGGCTAAGAAAGGTAGTGCAGCCTCTTTTATATGACAGTTTTTGTGGAGTAGAGTACTTCTTCTCTTGGGGAGACAATGGCGTGTTGGTAATGGAGAGGACATTATAATTTTTGATGATCCCTGGCTACTGCGACCACATTCTTCTAAGCCAATCACATTTAGTAATCAGAACTCCGCCGACCGACGTGTGTTGGTACGCCATAACTATCTTTCTAAAGCAGTCAATTATAGTTAGATTGTGCGGTCGTATCCACTAGGTGGTAATAAAAATAACCAAGAAAATGTTAGTAGAATAAGAACAGTAGAGAAGTAAATAATTAAAGAAAAGTGAAAGAGAAATATATTTTTTTAGATTTGTGTCTGCGAAAATTAAAAGAGAAATTGCAATTTAGAGACTTCAACAAGAGAAAAACAGTATAGCATCGAGAATCCTTTATGTATTTGTATTCTAATTGCAAAATTGATTCATAAATAACTCAATTGCATATTTCACATCCCAAATACACAATCGAAAAATATGGATTTAAAGCTATTAAAAATTCACAAAAAACTAATTTAAATAAACTCAGTCTTCACTTTGAATCATATCTCACATCTCAAATACACAATCGAAAAATATGGATTTAAAGCTATTAAAAATTCACAAAAAACTAATTTAAACAAACTCAGTCATCTCTTTGATTTCCAAAAGATTATTATTATAAGTTATCCTAAATCGACAAAATAATTTTCATAGCAATTTGCAGTAAAAGACAACTTATAATATAATTCAAGGAAATAGTTATGTGACTAAATTATATAAATAAAGCAAGACTAATACTCATATAAAATAAGGCACATAATATTTTGAAATAAAAGAAATGAGAATAAAGAAGACTTATCACTCAAAATATAAACACTACAAAACAAGAAAATCAATATAACAAATACAACACTCAACACATAATCTCATCTCTAGCCTCACAAATGGAAGAATTAGCCTAGCTTGCTTATCATTTTCACAAATTCTAGAAAGAAAGTATGTAAATAAATTGCAAGACAAAACTAGAAAATGAAGAACAATGTGTCTCCAAAAATACACTATGTGACAAACCCTCAAAAGCCTTAGCTGATTCCTCTATTTATAGAGTTTCGGAATGCTAAAGTTCAACTAAAAAAAATAAAATTCATGGTAGAGTTGCTCTGATAAGTGGGAGAAGTGCTGAAAAACTGATGCAAAGTGGGGAGGCTTCTGACATGTGGCACCATCTGATTCGCGGTAGGGAGAAAATGGGATCAGATGTTAAGTTAGTGGGGAACACGGGTGGACCCAACACCACATGTCGCGCACGGAGTGGAAGAAATTTTAGTGTTGCATCAACTGGCAAAAATGCGGGACCCACACGGAGAGGATGACGGAACGCAAGTGGACGTGTGCGGTAGAGAAACTCGTGTTGTGGTTGGAGCGTGCAGCGAACGCGCACGAGAGACAAGCTGGGCAGGAAAACGTGGCGGGGCTCACTCTAACGCGGCTCAATGGCTTGGATTTGGCTTGGCTGGGCGGCTGCTGAAGCAGCTGATCATACTTGACTTTTGGGATTAAATTTTCTTTCTTTTTCCTTGGTTTAATGGCCCATTTGCGTGCTTCTTTAAAATAAACCTGAAAATCAAAATAAATTAAATTATAACAAAATATTTTCAATCTTAAATTTTGTAACAAAATCATGAAAATATTTAATTAAAACTCAATTTATTAATCAATTAAAAACATCAAAAAGTACATTTGTGTGCACTTGTGTTCGAGACTTACTCCTTCTAGATGGGTGCAACTGGAATTGGAGAATAATTAACGACACCTTGGGGCGGATTGGTGGGGAGCTCCTTAAACAAATTCCGTTAAGCCGTCAAAGCAGGCCGGACACCGGGATTTGGCACTTTGAGCCTAAGGGGAACTACACTGTGAAATCTGGTTACAAAAACCTTCCGGGTTTTCATAATAATATGGGAACTTCTAGTTCTGCAGCACTACTTCATGGTGGAAGTTCTTATGGCACCTACCGCTCCCGTCAAAGATTAAAATCTTCAAGTGGCAACGTTTTCATGATTTCCTGCCAACTTACACCAATCTTCGTGCTTGACATGTGGACTGTAGTGCTGTGTGTAGAAGATGCCAAGATGGTGACGAGTCCACCTTCCATGCCCTTGTGAGTTGTGGTTCGGTTGCTGAGGTATGGGGTGGTAGTGTTTTCTCAGCTAATTTAGTCAAGTTCAGGGGTGAGTCTTGCAGAGATTTCCTGTTATTCATGAAAGGACTTGTGGATAAAGATGATTATGTAGTTTTCCTCACTTTATTGTGGAATATTTGGTTTGAGAGGTACAAATTTATCCATGGAGGGAGACTAAAACCAGCCAAGAGAATTATTGAAGACATTGGCCATTGGCTTTTCAACTATTAGGGGGCCCAAACCAGAAGGGTAGTTGTTTCTCCAAGCTCGTCCTCATATTACAAACGTTGGAAAGCTCCTGATCCGGGGTGGTGCCTTAACCTGAATGTGGACGATTGAGTTGTTGAAGATATGGACGTTGTAGGGCTTGGTACGGTCATTCAAGATGAGGATGGTTTTTGTTATGGCAGCAATGGAGAAAAAGGTTGATGGTCACTTCCCTCCCTTCATTGCAGAATGTTTGGCTGTTAGGGAGGGCCTTCTTTTGGCAAACAAAAGCCGGCTTCGAGTGCAATGTGTCGAAACAGATTGTCTCCAGGTTGCAAACTGTGTGCTTAGAAGGGAGGCTCTCGCCCCTGAATTCCCTCTAATTGAGGACATTATTGGTCTTTTAGGTGGCCTTGGTGGTGGTTCCTGTTGTGCCATTTCTCGTTTAGCTAATGCTGCAGCCCACGCACTAGTACGCCACTCTTTAACTCTCAATGATGAGCGCGTTTAGCTGAAAGAAGTACCTGAGTGCATTTCTAATGTTGTTATAAGTGACTTGATTCATAATCAATAAAATCAGCCATGAATTTTTCTTCAAAAAAAAAAATTTTTGCATCGCAAAATTATTTATAAAATTGTTTCATTAGTATAAATAATAAATTCATTTAAAATGACCCCTTTGACAAAGTAATTAATTAGATCACTATAAGGAAAACATTTAAATTGGAACATACTTGAAAAAAAAATCTTTTTAAAGGGAATCAATTAGAATAAAAATGCATTTCAATTATATAATTAAAGATACAATCTTTCTAATTTCAATTATATAATCAAAAATATGATCTTAAAAAAAATTCTGAAAAGTTAGAAAATAGAAAGAAGCAAAAATAAGAGCTTAGGCCAGCCATAGGGGGAATGAGGTGCCAAAAGAGGGTGACTCCTTACCTAGCCTCTTCTTTCGTCCACCCATGTTCGATTCCCATGGAACTCCCATAAGACCTGCGCTCTAGTTTTGATTGTAGATGTATTGGGTTCGTGATGTTATGGGTAGGATCTGGATTGACAACTGTAAAAGACTGAATTAGAGACTCATCTCTTCTTTATCATTCTCAGACAAGTAGAATCATGTCTGTGGGGCTGAAAATGAGACGATGAAGAGGCCAACACCATAGCTTTTATTCATCAAAAAAAAAAAGCTGAGAGTGAGTAAAAGGGAAAATAAAGTTTTAAAAAATTGTTATTGTGAAAAGAAGAAAAAATAAATAAAAACGTAACATCAGAAGCTTGACTCGTCGACCGCCAGGGAAGTAGTCTGGGGATCGCGACTTGAACCACAGGCGAGTTGTCGATTGTTGCAAAGCCCGGAGATCACGACCCACAGAGATCAAAGAATCACGTGGAAAGGCCTCAGGGTCCGATCGCGACTCTCGCTGTCCTGTCGCGACTCTTGTCGTCGAAGGTAGCAACTCTTGCTGTAAAATGGTCGCGACGCCATCCGTGGTTGAGACGCGGTCGAGTGGTCAAGACTCGCTCTTTTTTCTCTCCCTAGTTGTCGGCAGGAGTCCGAAATCTCTGTTTCTCCAGCGACTCTCGAGAGATCCATCGTTGTAACTGGGGACAGCTTGGCCGAGTTTTCTCCGGGGGCCGGAGGACGTCATGACGACACAGAGAAATTGAGGAGAGAGATTGAGAGAGAGGAGAGAGAAGGAAGAGGAATCTAATATAAAATCAAAAAGAGTAAAATCGAAAAAAAAAATTAATTGATTTTGAAAACAATAATAAAATATGCTAGAAATTTCAATATTTTGAAAACCTACTATTTATTTCACTCCAACTTATTGATTATGCTATCAAGTATAAATTCTCTTTTTTATGAATGACTTACTCAAAAGGACAAATCACATTTTCATGACACTAATCTAGTCATCCGTCATCCATTTATTTTATATTTATATAACATAAGTCGAAATCACCCAACATGGTATTGGAGAAAAATTAATCTTTTAAGTTCAAAATTTTTTTTCTGGTGAATAATTTTAAGTCCAAATTCTTAAGACATAGGAGATGTTAACATTTAACAATGGGCAGTAGGCTTGACGACGAGACGATACAAAGAGGAGAGATGATGATGTAGAATTGGAGCTCGAAGGTCTTCAACGTTGTAAAGAAAGTGATGTATTTTAGGCTTAGTCAAATGTAAGAGAAGAAAATTAGTGAGATTCTAGTGTTTTGAATTTTTAGAAAAAAGAAATTTATGTTGTATATCTTAGAAAATGACCAAATCAAAAAGGCTAAAGGGAATGTTTAAAAAATATCATTGTTAAAAAATATAGATACTTATATGGATGTTGTGCTCACCCCCTACTTTTCCCTATTGATAGGGTACAAAGTGTAGACCATTCGATCGAAAACGTATGGTACAAGATGATCATCTCCATAGAAACATAAATAATGCTATCTACATTTTATCACACTTTTTTTTTTTTTTTTTTAACTTAGGGGTGAGAGAATTCAACCTTTACACCTTGTGATGGAGTAAAATATGAAATTACCGCTAAACTACTTACAACCACAAATCACACCCTTTCGAACTCTCATAATCACATAAATGCTAACTATATCTGATTACCCATTTAAATATCATGTGTTCCGTAATAACATAACTCATTTTTCAAAATAGCCCTTACAATTAGCTACTCTAATATTTTTCTTAATATTTCAAAATATTGCTAAACAAATTCTTTAAAAATGTCATCAATATTCTAAAAAAAACCCTCCCAAAAAGCCCCCCCTTTTATTATTATTATTTTTTTGAAAATTCAAAAAGCATGTTGATTAGTTTGATTTATCATTTTTTTTAAAATTCCAAACGTGGATTTTAAAATTACCCCATATCAAATTTGAAACCCTAAAATCCTCTTTCTTCCTCTCTTTCGTATGTTCGTACTCGCGGAATCTTGAAGTGGTCGCTGGATTCCACGAAGAATCTCGACATGCTCTGGTGTGGGGTTTACGGTGTTGAGATCTGCTGTCTCATGTGACAGTCATCAGTCCCTATAATAAAATGGTAAGCTTTCAGTCCCACATCGTTTAGAGATGGATATATGTGATGGTTCATAAGTAAAGAAACTACCTCCAATTGGTATGAGGCCTTTTAGGGTGAGCCTAAGAGCAAAACCGTACGGACATGAAGCCCAAAGTGAAAAATATCATACCAAAAGGAGGCATGAGTCATTAGAAATGGTATCAGAGCCTATACCCAACCGGAAGTGTGGCTAATGAGGACGTTGGGCTCCAAAAAAATAGGTAATTGTGACAATCATCAGTCTTTACAAGGAAAGTGTAAGTTGTACAGTGTCACATCGCATATAGATGAATATATGTGATGATATATAAGTAAAGAGACCGTCTCCTAATGATATGAAGCATTTTGGGGGTAAAGCCTAAGAGTAAAATTGTATGAGCACGAGACACAAAACAGATAATATTATACGAAAGGAAGGCATGATCGAAGAAAGAAAAAAAAAAAAATAAAGTCATTTCTTGTCACGTGGCCAGTTGGGCAAGAAACGAAAGTGACCGAGAGTCTTCTACTTACATACACGTGCGTATTTAATTTTTTAATCTATATTAACTATATATATAAATATATATATATATATATATATGTAGAAGCGAGAATGAAGGGCACGGTTTTTGCACTTCCCCAATGTTGAAAAGTACAGTTGTTAAGATCTAACCCTGGACACTTCATTTTTTTTTTCCAAAAAAAAAATATTACTTCAATTTTTTACAGTTGCCATTCAGCAAAGGAAACCATTTACACTAGTCTATATACAAGTTCCTTTGATAAAACTGTGTAGATTATTAGACCTCCATCTGTCAAATTGCTAAAGCTAATTTTAAAATAAGCTTTTGTGCTCATTTTGATTAGCTTTAGAAATTTACACTTGTCCACCCTTTTTCATATTCGTGGGCTTCTTAAACCTTTTGTTCAACGGAGTAGTGAGCGGAAGAGGATTTCATATTGGATAGGATTCGTGAGAAAGGAATTCGGAGCATTCAAATACCCACAAGGTAGGTTCTATTTGTATTTTTAACTTGTTTTTCCTCTCACTATCTTCGATTTTATCAGTTCTTGTTTACCAATTTATCAGTTTTTGTTCCTCTTCTTACAGTAATTTGCTCTCTCTATCTCTGTGGGGGCCTTTTCAGAAAGAACCGATCCACTTTCACCAGCCCAACTTTTGCAAGGTACGTTCTTTTCTTTCTTTTTCTTTTTAGCCTGTTGCGTTCTGTCTCTCTGAAATGGTCTCGGAGTTGCGATGTGGCTTGCTCTTTTTGGAGTTTGGTTTTTCTGGGTACTGAGTTTTGCTTAGTTTTAGTTGAATTTTCATGGTTTTTCAAGTGTTAAGTTGTTGTTGTTGTTGTTGTTGTGGGTTTTAAAGTTTCGAGTAGTTGTTTTGCTGGTTATTGTTGTTGTATTGCTGGAGATCTCTCAAAATTGATATTTCTTGTGAAAGAAAAGGGAAAATTTTCGAATCAAAATATAATTTGTTGCAATGTTGGGAAGTGACGTCGTACTCGAAACTCCGTTAGTGTTGAGCAGTAAATGGTACTTACCAGATGTTTGATTATATTACCAAAAGCATTTATATTATGAGTTAGACTTTGATTCTAAATTGTATTTTTTATTTTATTTTTTGTTTTTGTTTTTGTTTTTGTTTTGTTTTGTTTTTGTACTGATTCAACCGGAATTCAGAATAAGTCAAAAATTCTTTAAAGGAACTCTCTCGTTCTCCGGTGTGTCGCATAATTTTTAGCTAAAACATTTTTAGGACATTAAAGTTTTTCGAGTAAGAATTTTCAATGGAGCACAAAAAGCATGTTTCTGATGTCATTGAGAAACCTTTGCAGCAAACACAAATGTTTGCGAGTTCTGAAATCTTTATTTTTTCAGATGAAGAAAGCCAAATGGAGAACCAACCTGTTAGCAGCACTACCGCAACCCCCCCTTTTTTTTTTTATCTCTGTATATATTAGATCATTATGTGTGTGTGTATATATATATATATTTGTAACTTCATACTTATTTTTAAGAATAACTACATGTACTCTTTCAAGCTCCTTCTTTGGTAAGGCTAATACTATTTGTACGCAACTTCTTCTCAAATCACAAGCACTTGAGTGCCATAGGCACTTCCCCATACTAGTATTCTAAAGATAAGGGGGTCCAAAATTTGAGTAGCACATCCATAGGAAATAAATTTCTGTAGTTACAAAAGTCATGTTCGATAAATAATTATATTCAAAAGGTATAAGAAAAACATTTAAACGTTGAAATATTTGGGATGAAAATATAACATAAAACAATATAACAAAAAACTATTTCATGATACACATTTAAAATAAATGCTATAGATTGCAAAGAAAATGTTTTTTAAAAAAAATAGTATAAGAAGATTTATATAAATAGAAAACACAAGCAAGAAAACTAGAAAAGCACAAGGGAGCTCACAGTTTGACACTTTTAGACACGTGTGTAGTCACTTTGTTAAATTTTTTAGACTAATCGGGAATCTAAAATTTTCTTCAAGGGCAATTTATTTTCATGATTTTTTATTTTTTTAAAAGGAAAATTATCATTCAAATTAAAATTAGGTACAAACACCAATACCGGATATGAAATAACTCTATGATATAAGAGACATAACCCTCGATTAAGATCGATTTCATCAGCAAAATCTGATGAAGTTCAGTGAGGAGGACATAAGTCGAGACTTGGTGACAAGAAATTTTTTTTAATTTCTCGACAATCCTATAATCGAGCATGTACAAAGTTCTTTAAAAAAAACATGTGACGATTAAAAAATTCATCTGATAAGGAGGAAAACGACTACTGCTTCATTGTTGATAATGAAGGTTTCTCGTGCGCGCCATGTCCAAATGGGTTCCTGGTTTTTTTTACTTTTTTTGTCTTGCTGGGTGTATTGCAATTATAGAAGGGCTTCAGTTTGCTTCAGATTATGGATTGCAATTTCAACATATTGAAAGCGACTCAGCTCAAGCGGCACACGGTGTACTAAATCCAGTGAATCTAGCTCCCGAAGGCTGGCATGTTATTGAAGGCATTTTATTTCCTGTCAAGTGTGACTGGTGGTGGTTCTTGTTGTGCTATTTCTTGTCTTGTAAATAGTGCAGTCCGCACACTAGTTTCTCATGCTTTTGCTCTTGATAATGAGCATTTTTGGCTGGAGGAGATACAATCGTTTGTACACAAGCACTCTTACCAAGGAAAAAAAAACTACAAGTCTATCTATATTTCATGTATTTTGTTTTTACTTAGAAAATATATCTTACATTTTGAAATTTTATATTTTTAAATTATCGGATTTTATTTAGTATATAAATCTATAACTTTCCTTCATCAGCCCTAATTTCGAACGAAATATACCTAAAATACCTTAAAATTTGTATTTCTTCAATTACTTTTCACTTTTAACTTTGAGGGGTTTTTTATTTAATTTTTTTGAGATCAAAATAAGTGTTGATGGAGAAAACGTATAAATTTATGCTTTAAAAATACAGAATTTCACAATAAAATGGCGTACTTTGTAAATCAAAATAAAATGCAAGGTATAAAAGGTAAATAAAACTTAATTTTAATTTTTAAGGGTATTTTTGGTTACTTTTAAACGTTGACTGAGAAAGGTTATAAATTTGTATATTGAGTGTAATCTCATGGAATAACAATGAAAAACTTCAAAACGCAAAATATACTTTCTAAATAAAAGGAAAATGCCTAATGGAAAATGTGTGTGCTTTACTAGGGGGGGTTTTAAAAAAAAAAAAAAAAAGAGTAATTAACCTTACTAAATTGTAACAAAATTAGATAGAACAAAGAGTACCTTGCTATAAACAAGGCATCCGAAACCTTCTCCTTTAATTATAGTTTGTATATATCTTTTTTTTTTTTTTTTTTTAAACCAATGAGTAAATTGTTCATTTGGTCCTTATATATATATATATATATATATATATATATATATATTCATGAGTGGTAATGTGTGACACCCTAAAAATTCATAAACTTGATTTTATGAATTATTATTATGGATTTCCTTAATTAATATACTTCAATGAATTATTTTTATAAATATCAAATTTCAAGATCATAAATGATTTTACATGTATCATCAGTATGATGATGTCGATGATCTAACAATGTTGAGTTTTTCTATTTAAATGAGAAATTATAAATACATATAAGATGAGTTGAACGACATATAAATTAATTTATACGAAAAATTTATTATATTGTACTAGAGGGTTAAATGTTAATTTTTTTGAAAGGAACCCGAACTATTATTAATAAGTCAATTTGATGACCTTAGTATTTATTTTGATCATATCAATATTTAAGTATTGAGAGTATGATTGGAAAAATTAATGTGTCACATAAATAGGAAATGAATGATTAGGATTTACTCTTAGTAAATCCAAATGTGGAAGATTGATCAAGAATTGTGCTTAGATTTGAAATCAATGGTGTAGAGTTAAAGAATCCTAGGTAAATCAATGGCCAAGCTTTGGATGATAAGTGACCAATGGGAGCTTAAGGTAAGGATTAGTGTGATGAAAGATTCAATGGGTGAGATCAAAGATGACAACATTTGATCAATGGTGGGAAAAACTAGAAGAAAGGGAAACAAAGGGGGGGGGGGGGGGATGAGAGGGAGATCCGAATTTGTTGTGGTCAAAAGCAAGAAGAAATTTGTTCAAATGAAAATAATGGCATGTAGTGCATGCATGCAAAATTAAGTAAGGGAATTGTGTGGGTTGTTTTGGCAATATGACACAAACAAGTACAAGTGAAAGTGACCACTTGTCTTACACTTTGTTGAACAACAATTTTCACACCAACCCGTCCCTCAAGTGGCAACAATGCAAGGGGAGAATCAGCCACTATTTTCCATTTTTACCCCTCAAAATACAGTTCCTTTAAAGCAAATGTTGGTTTGAAAACAAGCCCCCAACATCTCACCTTATTCTCACAAAGTTTAAGCTCAAAAACCTAGCCTTCTCTAGCCACCACCAAGCTCAAAAACCACCAACACTATTCTCATCTCTAACACCCCTCTAGCACCCTCCTCCCTCCATTTTCAAGCTCCAAGCAACCCCATTACCAAGTTTGAAGAAGTGTGAAGTGGAGTTAGAGGATGTGTTACTAGAGGTAACCTAGTGGTTCTCTCTGTATTTTGGTTATTTTTAGAGAACTAAAGCATGTTATGTAGTTCTAATTTTAATGTTAGACTCCTTATTACCTAGGAAAAGGTTTGGAGAAGAACTTTGGAGGTCCGAGGTCTCAAAGGATCCATAGAGCATTTCGATAAGATCTACGAACCTTATTAGAGCTTGTGGTGGTTGTAATAATATGACATGCGATAGAAACTTTTATATCAAAAATAAATTATATAATAAGATTCTACAGACAATAAGCTTCATTTTAGGCTTTGGAATCACTTGGTTTGCTTTTGTATGTCTAAAGTTATGTGCATTTGAAGTTGTGACACAAAACAAGAGAGAAAAGGAAACTCTGGAGTACAGTTTACTCATGGGTTTTGTGAAATCTGAACCCCTTAATCTCATAATTTTGGATTATAAGTTATATATCTTAAAACTATATTATTTAAGGTTTCCAAAAAGGTATTTTACGCCTCTAAATGGATAAATATGCAATTTTTGGTTAATTTTACAAGTTAAGACTACGAAATGTGAGGTTTTGTTGGAACCCCGGCTACGATTTTTGTATGTTTTGGGTTATTAAACCATAAATTTATGTAATATTGTTTAAAGTTCATAAATTAGACATTATAAGCTTTTCAATGACATATCGTTTGCCTTATTTGGACTTGTAAGTGAATTGTTATGAGTTTTCTAAATTTAACTATAATTCTGGACATATAGTACATATGTGGAACCAACACTAATAAAACCTAAGTATATGGTATGAAACACTCAACTACTAAAGGAAATAACTTTATGGCTATAAAATATACATCTCAACCTTTGGAATGAGTTATCATAAGTTTAAAACGGATATGTATATAAATTTTAATAAATCACACAATAATATATTGGAATCTGGTAAACTAAGATTTTACCATGAGACACTTAGAAAAACGTCTACATTAATGTTTGAAACCCTTGAAATCTTGGAAAATATATTATAAGGGTAGAAATTAGATACTTCAAGCTTTCCAACGAGTCATCAAGTATCCAAAACCGGACTATACACAAATTTAAATAAATTTTACAAATTAAAATCTCATATCGATAAACGATTTTAAACATTAAAAATGTAACATAAGGGTAAGTCATAACATATTGACATAAATATTGATTAAAATAGGTTGGTATTAAGTGTATGATCAAATAATGTAAAAAATCCTTAACTTTATAAAGTTGAATTACAAGTTTTTAGATGGACCAAGATAAAGTAAACTAGGGGATTAATAGATATACACTAGGAGACTACCATAGCCCAACTAAACAATCATAACTTATGGGATTAGACCTCACAAGCCCAATACTAGATGGGAGGCAACCCACTTAAGGGTATACATTTAGGTGACTCCTTGTCACCAAGGTGATATAGATTGATTAATTAATTAATTAATTAATTAACTAATAAATATGTAACAAAATATAATTATGCAGACAAAGTTAATTAGTAACTAATAAAGTAAGTAATTAATTAATTATTTATAAGAGTTAAAAAGTGATTATTAATTGTGTAAACAAGATTATTATGTTGAGTAATTACATAACTAAAATCCATGATTAATTAGAAATTAATTAATCATTAATCATTAATATGATTATTAATATAATAATAGATGATTAATTAGAGATTAATTAATCATTAATAACTAACATAATTATTAATTATTAATTAATGAATGAGAAAGAATATTTAAAGAACATAATTAATTATTGATGATATAATTATTAATTAATTATGTAAATGATTTATCATTTCCCAATCAAGTAATAATTAAGAATTACCTAATTAATTAATTAACTAATTAGTTAGTTAGTTAGTTATTTAATTAATTGATTAATTAATCAATTAAATTAAATTAAATTAATGATAATTAGTAGAATTTTCTTTTACATTTAATAATTATAGAAATTAATTATTAAGGTTAGTTAAGATGCAAGTAAATTAAGTTAATCTTAATTTATAAAACAAAATAAATAATATATATATAACCATGATTCACTCTAATAATGAAGAATTGTAAAATCAGGACATTTTTCCGAATTTACATAGTAGGAGTTACAATTCCCGAAGTTTAAGCACATAAGACAAGTGAGTACAAACCTCACATACAGTCTGGAACAAAATATTTTTCTTTGTTGATGTTCTATGTTTGTTATGATTTGTCTTAATGATGTGATGAGTATATGAGTTATATTTATTGCTGTAATTAAGCATTTGACGTGCATAATTTATCTTGTATTGACATATCTCACATATATTTATGTCATAATAATAGGATGCAAAGTGACATGTAAATCTAGACATTGTCACAATTAATAAGAATGAGGCTAATGAAAGATAGGATTAAGTGTCATACCAACCTCAAATTAGTTAGAGAATATGATAAGAACAAAAGTTATAAGTTATGACCTTGAAGGTTGTTGGAGGGTCGCTCCCCCAACTCCCCATTGGTTGCACGCATATGAGTACAACATAGGGGTCATTCAGTAAAAAAAGATATATATATATATATATATATATAATAAAGCATAATTAAACACATATAGATCACATGCATTTTAAACATTCATGTTGTGATATGTGATAATATGATTTATGAAAATATTTTGTGAGCTATAGTTTGTGCTTGCTGAGCGAAAACTCATCTGTGTGTGTTTGTGCTTTAGGTAACACGAGTAAACAGTCCACCACTTAGATGTTTTCTGGACTGGCGAAATGGTGCGGATACAATGAAGGAATGGAGTGGGATACTAACACGAATTTAATTTTCGCATTTAGACTTCCTAAATTATTTTGTATTGATTATCTTTAAAACTATGTTTTCAATATTTTGATACTACTAAACTAGTAAGAGTACTTAAAGACTTTAAGGTCTTTCGTTTTAACTCGTATGACGTTATAGCTTTTTTAAATACTATCTAAGTACGAATTTGAATGTGATATTTATTATTTAGAAATTTCAGTTTCCTTAGTTAAAATTTTAGTTTATTAAACTCTTCAAGTACAAGTATGATCTGTATGTAAAAAAATAACAAATAGAAATTTCAATTTCCTTAGTTAAAATTTTAGTTTATTAAACTCTTCAAATACAAGTATAATTTATATGTTAAAAAAAATTCTGCATTTTTTGAAATCAAACATAAACAAGTATTAAGATTATATTAACTAAGAATAAGTAAGTTAGTTAACGGTCCGAAAAGTCGAGTCGTTACACAATATGATCCTCATCTTTTTTTCTTTTTTTTTTAGCTAAAAACTCTCTTAACTCATTAAAAAGATGCAGATTCGTTCATTTCACTAACAGATGTTTAATGTTTGAAAAAATATGATAGTGAACCTTAAATTTAAATTAACAGCTATCGTACTTTTTTTTTTATCTCTTATTGTTTTTCAAGTCATTCATGTACTTTCTTTTTTAATTGAGATCTTCTTTAAACTCATGTATCATTTAAACAAATATATTATTTCATTCGGGGGAGCGTGCTTTTCTAACAAATTTTGTTAAGTGAAATTGTAGTAACAGTATATTTTAATTTTATATATACTTTTAAAGGTTATAGCAGATTTTTTTTTAAAAAAATGATAAATAATAGCATACATTTTCAGATAAATGTTTAGATTTTTTTGGTAAATCATTAAATTTCCTGATAAATCCTTGAATTTCCTTGAAATTTCTAGAAAATAACGGACTTAGGGTTATCTTTTGATAGCAAATTTATATGCATAGTTTCATGTTAAAAAGAGAAAGAGAGAGCAAGAAGAATGAGGGTCTTGTTTTGGTATTATGTGATTATAAATTTAAGAATGTTATTTATCATTATGTTTAAAAATTTATGATATAATTTACTATTACTTTTTTTATAATTGTGATTTTGCTCTTTCTCCTTTTATTAAGCATGTGATGCCCTTGGATTGGCTTGGGTTGTAGGCTGTTTGGGACAAAGTCCAACCTAATTACACTAAATAACTTCCTCTCGCTATAATATCGGCCCAAGGGCCAACCTGAAGCTAGTCACCCTAGTCTTATCTCTCTCCCTCTGTGTTCATCGGCTTTACTGGTATGAACAATCGTTGAAGTTGGAGTTTTATAAGTTAAAATTGAAAATATGTATTTTATTAAAGTAATTTTTTTTTTTGAAAAAAATATATGCAATATGACTCTTGTTTTGTTTCTTTCGTCGTTATGAGAATTGGAAACAAGAATCATCTCATTTCGACTTAAAATAAAAAAAAAAATTTACGGACTTTTAGATTTTGAAGTTTATGAAAACTTAAGAGAAAGAAAATAAGATATAAATTTGAAAGTTTTCAAATTGAATAGGAAAAATTCGGTCTGCAATCCAAAAGGCCCTTAAATATAGTTCATGGAGCAGCTCTACTCAATATTTGATTTATATAGTGGTCTTTGTGAGTGTCTGAGAGGATCATGTTTCTTTGCCCACTAGTAATATAGAAAAAATGAACGTGACAAGAAAGGAGGGAAAATTTTTTTAAAAAGTTAACAGATGTATATTAACTACGATAATAAATAGCTTGTTTTATTAGTTAAACTTAAACACTATGTTATATTATCATCTCATGGGGTATGTCTTTTATTTTATTTTAATTTAGTTTTTTAGTTTTTTTTTTTTTTTCCAATAAGTATTTTTCACACGCAGATTTTCCAACTCTCTTCAGACTTATTTATTGATAGAACTGTTTCTCTCCAAATACGTACACGCAGTTTTGAACAACATGAACAAGGAAATGCAAAAGGAGTTTTTTGTCTTTTTCTTTTTCACATTTTGAAGGAAAGATAATGATCAACTAGCTTGGATCAAGTAGAGCAGTTCGAGCGATAATTCCATACCTCACTCCACAGTAAGAGTCAGGGCTTGAATCCTCACTCATCTAAAAAAAAAAAAAAACTACCATCGAACGGCTAAAACACATTCTAACTAAGTTGGCAACAGTTATATTTTCTTTCCTTTACTTGTTGGAGGAAAATTAACTAAGAGTCGTTCATATTATACACACCATATCTTTGTACATCATCAAATCAAAGACCTTGAGATGCAAAATCACCATCTGATGAACACTCTGAGTTGGAAGCTCGGTTGGAATTATCAACTGTGCCATAAAAAAATGGCGTATTAACATGCATCCAATCAGTGCAGTCCATCTGTTCAGTGCTGGGAAGGTAGCAGCCCACAGTACTAATCATAGATTTGTCATCTGTTTGATGCCCATTTTGCTCAATTCCTTTTATCATCATTCCTTGATGAGCATTGATAGGATTTTGCTGGTCCATTATTTCACCTGTCAAAACATAGTTTCGAAGTTCATTTATTACGACTATTATTATTTTAAAAAATTGCATCAGTAAAGATTAATGTCACGTAATTATGAACAAGATATTGCATTTGTTAAGAAAAACGATGACAACTCAAAGTCTCACAGTGAGTATAAAATTTGAGGTTAAAATTGACGTCTCTAGTATGACTTTTTTTAGTTTTAGATTATTATAGATTAAATTGATTAAATTTACTCTTTGGAAGTTTTCCAATTGTACTAATGTTTATATGAGATTTTTAATCAAGTAATTATGTCATGACCCAAATTTTAACCATCAAGCATCTCATATTTTAAACCTAAAATGTCAAATAAACCAAAAAACCAACTTATTTAAAAGTTCACAATTAGTTGGTTATAAACTTTAAAAATGAATTAACGAAAGATAGTTGCAATTACTATTTTATTTCAAATTATATGGCCCTTTCCCCCCCCCCCCCTAAAGCGTTATGCGTTTCACATCCTTAAAAAATTAAAAATAAAAATAAAAAATAAAAAAAAACACTAAATATAAGTAATGGCTAAAGACGCTCTGTAGGTTTCAACTTTCTTAGGATGTACTAAAATGTGTTCTCTCTCTCTTTTTTTTGGCAAAAAAGAACATATAAATATAAGTAAAAGTGATTAAATATCGTGTATATATATATATATATATACCTTGTGTTAATAGGGCAGGCTCATGTATAATTCCTTCCACCACTTCTAGCATATTCCAGTTTGCATACGCTTCCTTTACCAAATTTTCAATATAACCCTGCAAATGTTAAAGATCATATTCATCAATATATACATATAAAAATATATATTACACACATATACATATATAAAAGAAGGATGGAAGAATGATACATAATATATATTGAGGTTATACATACCCTATGAAAATGGTAGCTTATTTCCCGAGTAGAGTAAACTTGGCCATTAGTCTCGATCCTAAGAACTTGACAAATAGAGTTCATCACAACAGATAAATCGTCTCTTTGACGGAAAATATGCCATTTGTGACCAATTTCGCACGTTTTTTGCATGCTTTATAGTCACTTCCCACATTCTCTCTGACATCCCAACACCTAAAATCTGGTTTTGTCAAAAGGAAAAGAGGACAAGTAGTTAATTAATTTGCCATGCCACTAGCTTATTTATTAACCACTATATTTTGGAATGTTTAATCAACATGTAACAAAAATAGGGTAAGTAGGTTACGTTTTCTTGTCCTATCAATGAAATAAGTACTTCTAGTTTTCGGATTAAATTTTAACGATCGAATATTCATGAATCTGATCATTAAAAATTTAATCAAAAAACTGAAAATACTTACCCCATTAGTACGTCAAAACAACATTACCTACATACCCCTAAAGTATTGTATGTAAATAAAATACTATCTGTTTATGATCAAATAAAGAAGATCAAGCTTTAAATATTGCTTACATTTCTAAGCCTTTGCGTGTCGATAACAGACAACTTTAGAAAGTCTTGCACTGTGTTAATGCCCACCGAGGAGAGCTTTTTGTGGAAAGCTCCCTCTTTGCCAATCTTTTCCAGCCTCCAAACTTCATCTTCCAACTTGGGTGGGTGATGCTTTTTATATACTAAAAAACAAAAAAATACGAATCCATAAATCAATATCAACAGATTTATTTATATGTCATGCTAATAGTTAGTGAAGGATTCTTTATATTTTTATACATTATAGGACTATCAAAAAATTATTATTATAAACTATCTCACATTTTTACTTTTCGATTTTCAATTTATGTTCAGTTTTTACATTTTCTGGGTCAATTTTCATGTGGTCCCAAAGAGACATACGCACCCTTAAAAAAGAAAAAGAAAACGAAAACGAAAACGAAAAAACTAAAAGATTAAATTACTTGTCTAGTCTCCAAACTTTGATATTTGTGTAACTTTGGTGCCTAGTAATATTTTTAATAGTTTAGGAATACTCCAATTACAAAAAAATAGGAACTAGAGTTGGACAAACTTACAAATTTTTTGATCAACTTAGTAGCTCAATCAAAAGTAAAAGTGATTTAGGTTTTTTTTTTCATTGTCGAATTAATATTTTACACAAAGAGATTAGGATTTAAGATGAACTTGAAACATTAAAGTACAAATGTAAAAAAATAAATAAATAAATAAATCGAAACATTTAAATGCACATGAAAGAAAGAAAGTGAATTAAAGTGAATTTGTTCATGATATGATAGCATAAAACTTTTTCAACTCTCTTGACCACTAAAGTTTTGTGCCGGCCAACTGTGTTATAAATGAACAAAGAAAAGCTAGCAAAAGACAAAAGGCATGTGCGAGAAATCTGGACCACATATACAAATATATATAATGGGAATTGCAATGACGGACTTATCAAATGGTTAAAACTGTTTTTGACTGAAAAGTCACCTGTTTTAAAAGTGAAAAAGACATTACCCCTTTTTAATTGAGTGATTGGTCCCTGTTCTTATCACACCACATGATTCATTTCTGAGAAATTTGAATTTGAACTTAAAATTGTGTCTATTTTCGGCTATACCATAATTTGAAGGCTACTATTTGATAATGAATGTCCCTATTTGTTATAAATGTCGAAAAAAAATCAAGAAAAAAAAAAAGAAAGTTAAAAAGGAAAAAATCAACTAAGACCAAAAAAAAAAAAAAAAAAAAAGTTAAAAAGGAAAAATCAACTAAGACCAAAAAAAAAAAAAAACATGGTGGGTTTGTGTTTGTTACGGTTGACTTAATAAATAAAACTTGGTACGAGTTGGTGAGGGCAAGTGGGTTTCCAACTCGCTAATAATAAATCAACAAAATAATAATTAATTAATTATAAGGAGAATAAAATATGTGATTAGTTGCTGCAACACGCACTTGGTAGTTTATCCCCAATTGCTCGAAAAGCGGTTTAGTTTTATTATAATAAAATATATAGATATATAGATATATATATATATATATATAGCCTTTTAACTAAAGTAATATTACTTAAATCTTGTTGGCTCATCTTGTCTCTTTTCTTAACTTGAAGCCTGTACTTAATTATTACAAGTGAAAAGTACTTTGTGTACTAGAATCTTTCCTAACAATATATTGCAATATTTAAGTTTCATTTTGAATAAAAGTATATTTTTTTGTGATATGAAAGTGCAAGTAGAGGAACTTATAATATTTATTCTACACAGAATTATTTCATTATTGATCATATGGGCTATTAAATATTCAAATCAAAATATGGGCTAACTTATATTTAAACATGAAGCCAATAAAACAGTATACAAAGTACTTTGTAATCTGCAAAGCACATAATTTTTTTCTTCCTAATTAAGTGAGCAAGAAGTTCAATAAATATATTGTAGCAAAACTAAGATGTTAGTTCTAATGAAAAAAAAAAAAAAAAAAAAAAATCATGTAGTTTTAAAAGTCTAATTCAAATGGTAAGAAAATAAAAGGGCATAAAAAACTTACATTCTCCACGGTGATCTTTGACAACAAAAGCCTCGGTTATGGCCTCACGAACGTTCAAACCCTGAGAGTTCGTCCCGGGGACCAACCTCGCGCCAATTCTAAACTTGCGGCTCCGAATCCAGCTCGAGTTATCGGTGAACTCAATATCTCCGATCACCGCCGCGCCGTCCCTCAAAGTGACGGTCAAGTCTCCGTGAAGCAACGGCCGCTTCCCGGTTCTCTCCTTGACAATGCTGCTGTCAAATTGCTCACTCGTCCAAGTATCATCCCTCGGAGGAAAATCGCCATCAAGAACAACAAGTTCTATTTTCGTCGGGTGAGGGAGGGAAATAGGCACCATTGGATCGCCGTTACTTCTGTCGACGACAAGGATTTGAAGGGGGTTTCCATCACCGCCGAGTATCTTGCTTCCGGTGAAGATTGGAAGTGAGAGATTGTTCAAGAAAACTAGTTGTAGGCTTGACTGTTCAAGGGCTTGGATTCGCAGCGACTGAGACCGAGTGATAGAGCGAGTGCATCGCGTTAGAACTTGCTCTACTTCTTCATGCACCTAAATTAGAACATTGAAACAAAAACTTCGATAAGAAAAGAATATACATATACATAAGTTTATCTCACTTCGCTAAGTAACTAGATTGTTCTGATATTTATATGAATTTACATGTCGGAAATAAAAGATATTTTTGGAATTTAACGTCTTCATATACACAGATAACTATATATATATATATATATATCGACTTTATTCATGATGTACATACCACTCTTCTAAGCAAAGGTTCCAAGGACGAGAAGAGGGAGTTCACCATAACTACTTCTCCAACAACACTGAAGATTCAAAAACAACATCAATAATTATCAAACTACATAAACCACAGTATCATTGTACTTTTTTGTAAATACTAAATATATATATATATATATATATATTTGTGTGTGTGTGTATACAATTTCTAAGCTAATAATTAAGATATTTGTACTAAGGAATATTCAAAGATATATAAAAACACATACGAAGCTAGAGAAACTCTGGGTCTCTTCCTCCGGAGGTCATCCGGCAGATCTTTGTCGGATGTCGAATCGTTAAAAAAACCGTTTTCCAGCCATTTTTTCTTTTTCCTTTTTTTTTTTTTTTTTTTTTGGGTATCCAACAACTAACAGAAAGAAAATCAAGAGAACAAGAGAGAGAAAGTGAGATCAAGAATGTCGAGGGAAGGATAGTTTGAGATCATTTGGGGGTTTTTATACTGATAATTATTCAGAACTTATAATGGAAGACTGCGAATAAGAAGGGTTTGCAATATATAGTAATGCAAAATAGAAGTTTCGTGGAATGGCAGCGGAAACATCTCGGTAAGATCCGTGAAAAAACCTAGTGATGGACGTTATCATCTGATGCAAGACTTTGACGTCAATTCTCTCGAGTCAACCCACATATATCTCTTCTTTTTTTCTTTTTTCTTTTTTTTCTTTTTTTATTTATTTTTTAATGTGTATGTTTTTGTGTCTCTTTCGCTATTTTTATTTAAAAAGAAACATAAAATCGGTCGGCTGAAAGGAACGTTTGATATTTGTGAGGTGTACTGTTTGAGCCGTTGGATGTGAGATCTAAATTTGACTATATATATTTTTCGTGTAATATACGGACAGTCCTGGTAGTAAGGTTAAAAAGTCTATGTTCAACCCAAAAAAAATTGGTTAAAAAGTCTATGTGACTAGCCTTCTTAGAAGGACCCGATGTTCTACGTGGGACCCATGGTGGGGGAGTCGAAGCAAATTAGAAAAAAGAACAAGTATTTATTAAAAAAAAATAATTAATCTAGATAGTTTTTAAATTTTTTAGAAGGTAACTATTTAAATTTTTTTTTTTATTGAGAATATCTTAAATTCTTTAAATGTTAATAATCTTAATTTTTTTGATTTAAAATCATTAAATTTATAACATAATTAATTATGTGAAAGACATATGACCTAATATAAAAGAATATTTAATAATTTATCAATAAATTTAATTTAATAAAAAAAACTTGTAAACAAAAATAAGGAAAAAAAAAAACCCCCTAGAATTTATGTCTCATCTATCCTCTCTTTCTCTCTCAATCCACGACATCCTCTCTCGGCCTCACAAACTCCGCCGCTGCCGGGACTTAGCCTCGCAATCTTGACCTCACTCACGTATCTCTCTCTATTCGCTTGTGGTTTGTCAGAGCTCAGCTTTCGGAGGTAGGCCGTCAACGATGGGGGTTGGTGAAGGAAGGATGATATTTTCAGTTTTCTAGAGTTTTTTTTTTTTTTTTTTTTTTTTTGTGGATTTTGAATATGTGAGTGGCGTCCGGCGTCGGATCTATGGGCGGTAGAGAGAGAAAAAGGTCTGGCTTCCGCCGTCGGATCTGTGGGTGATAATGGTGGCCTCTGGCGTCGGATCTTTTTTTTGGGGGGGGGGGGGGGGGGGGGTGGTGGTGGTGGTGCAAAAAATTTGAAAGAGATTCTCAAAATAAATAAACAGTCTGCAAATAAAAAATTATGGCGACCTACCCCATCAACCTTCCACCGGCGACCCCCCATCCCCCAATGCAGAGTCCCCGCCACCCTTTCCCTCACCCAGACCCCGTCGGCGAATGCCCTCGCCAGATCCGAGCGACCCAGAGCCCCCTTTTGACTAGATCCAAGCGACCCAGAGCCCCCTCTAGCCAGATTCGCACTAACCAGAGCCCCCCTCGCAACGTCGAGTCCCCACCAGTTCAGCAAGCCCAAATATGGGGTGGGGGGGGGGGGGGGGGGGGGGGGGGGGTGTGTTCGTTCTTTATTGGGGTGGGGTGGAGGCGCCTAAGCTCGCTGGCAGGGGTCGGGGGTGCTCGGCGACGGAGAAGACGACTAAGGGGGGTGGGCTGGATTTGAGTCTGCTCTATGTCTCTCTCTCCTTTTTTATTTTTTAAATGTATATTGGGTATTGTTTTTTTTTTAATAAGGGTATTTTCATCTTTTAATAATTAATTGATGTGTCATATGATCTTTTCTGTTAGAAACTTAACGGAATTAGACGGAATGATTAGATTGTCACCATTTAGAGAATTTAGGATTGTCTCAACCAAATTAAAAAAATAAGAAGTAAACCGTCACCTCTTCAATAATTTAGGGATCATTTAGGTCAATTACTCTAATAAAAATTATGCCCAATCATCAGCGTAACACCATGTCCTTCTATTTTTACAATATAATACTTGTTATGACATTTTTACCCATAGATATGGATACTCGTCACTATGCATCCTTAATACGATGAATATAAAGATATTATATGGATAGGACAAATGACTATGTGGATTAAAATTAATATCTCCGCGGGTGCGAGGCGGGCTTACGGGAAGCTCCCCGCACCCGCCCTACTCTGTTTATATTTACTCTTATAAATACATAAATATTATAATACTAAAAATCAAAATATTTTTCTTTCAAATAAGGAAGGAACTATCTGTTGATGTCGTAATATGCTCCGACCACGAAGTACCACTTCTGACCATCTTCTGCGATTCATTCCCACCTTCTCGGGTATGGGTCCAGTAGCCGGATGTTAGCCGACCAGAAATATTAGCCGACCACACTCCACAGCCTCGCGAGAACGGGCGGCGTACTCAGACAAGATTATGCTCGGATCACCCGATCCGAGTGATAGATCCCAGACTTGCATAGGTCACCCGGGCCCACATTCCACCTCACCTCACAGCTGACGCCAACCCTGTCCTCGCACCCATCAGCTATAGGTGCTGCCCACCTGCTTCTACAGAACATCACATCGCCACCCGCCGCCACCTACTCTGACAGGACCTGCCCCTGCAGGCGCCGTCCATAGCCACCTTTCTGTTCCCTACATTGAGTCAGGCCCCACGTGGCGCACGCCCATTGGGCCAATAGCCCATGCAGGCCTAAAACCCTAGCCACCCACCGGGTGCCCTAGGTAGCCGACCCGACCGGGTCGCCCCGAGCACCCGAACCCGGGAAGGACGTCTATAAATAGAGAAAAAACACACAAATCCAGATATGGTCATTTTTGCCTTGCCAAATCTCTGCCTCTCCCTACGCTCATCAGTTTCCTTGCTGACTTAAGCATCGGAGTACCTGCGGCAGATACCACACTGGTGTCCCCATCATTCCGAGGTGCTTCCATTTTGCAGGTGATCGACGACGGAGTGACTGACCTGTTCTGACCGGACAACCCTGTTACATTGGGTGTTGCTGCCGGAGGCTTTTTCGGCATCAACACTTTCATTAAGGAAAAAAAAATCCCTAAACTTGGCATTTTTTTCAGCTATGAATAAAATTTTTATCATTATAGAACTTTTCGTTTTTTTTTTTTTACTTAATTAATTGAGATAATAAGTTGTTGCTAACTATCTCTAATGTTTACTTGTTTCTTTTTTCAAACAGATTAAACAACATCGCCACTTTATTCTAGGATTGAAGAAACTCAAATTATGGACGAAAATGAGGTAAATGGAGTATTTGTCTACTCGTATTCCTTATTATTATTTATATATAATTTAATTGATTTTTTTTTTCTTGTTATTTCTTGTCATGATCTAAGTTTTGTCAACTATGATGCTTAAGAGGGATCAAGCATTGGAGCCAAAGAGCTGGTCTAGAATAGCTGAAGAAAGAATAAAAGTTTTGGTATTTAATATTTTAATTTGCTGTGTGAATTTTGTTTATGAATAAAATTATGTTTTTTTTTTTTTTTTTTTTTTACCCATGGATGCGGTTATAAGGCGGGTATGTGGATACTATACTATATGGTAAATAGTGTTTTTACAAAAATAATTAAAGTAAATAGGAGGTTTTAAAAATATTTAAAGTAAATAATAGATTTAATAGGTAAACGGAAAATTTATTGAGTAATTAACATATTTACTAGACGTAAATAAATCATTTATCTGATAAATTTGACGTATATAAATCAATTATCTAGTAAAATATAGGGATGACAATAGGATGTGGTGGGGGTGGGTATGATTCCCCCGCCTCCATACCCGCCTAATTTAATGAGGTGCGAGTGAGGGTAATTCCCACTGGGAGTGCTATACCCATACCCTACACATTTATTAAAAGATATACCCAAAACAAATTCGTTAAAGTGTTCACAAAATTTGACAACATAATTACAAATGTAACTAAAATAAAATGAAATCTTAAAAACAAATCTTGTTTTCAGAAAATAATAAATAAATTCAAAAAAAAAACTAAAACATTAATGCACTAAAATTTTAAATTATGTATATATAAACATATAAATATATTTTTTGTAAGTGTAAATATAAGGGTTCGTTTGGATCGCAGGTTCAGTTTGAGTTGAGTTGAGATTTTTAAGTTTGCATAGTAAATTTTGTTGACTTTTTCAGAAAAGACAAAAAACTTTTTCAGAAAAGACAAAAAACATGATGAGATTTGAGTTGTTTAGTTTGAGTTGAGATGGTGAGGCAAACGGAGCATAAGTGGGGTGGGTGCGGGTATGGAAGAGCTTCCCCCACCCTCATCCCACACTTGAGCGGGGGTAAATCTTAACCCCTATACCTGCTCACATACCCATATATTATCCCTCATACCCATCATCTAATAAGGTGGGTACCCACATCTATAAGTAAAAATGTTAACCGTAAGTAAATATGTTATTTACTCCAAATATTTTAAAAATCTACTATTTACTTCAATTATTATTTGAAAACAACTATTTACTTCTTTTTTCCTTAAATTTAATCAAAATCTTATCGTAATAAGTATATACATATAAGATTAATAAAACATGATATGTAGATCTATTGCCTAAACCTGTAATCCTATATATCACTAGGTTATTTGTCATATATACCTATCATAGAATTGTTACAATTATATAATTTACATATATTAATCTACATAGTGTCATGTCCGACACCCACATATATAACAACAAGATTAATGCTTTGTAATACTAATTTATTAATGTGTAATATTTTCTCTTGATTCTTGTCAGTATTTATAATAAAAGTTCCAAAATATAACATATTACAAAAAAAAAAAAATTCATAATAATAATTATATGAATCTGAAAAAAATGTATATATATTTATTCGATTAGCGTACGTGAGAATCATCATATAACTTGAAAATTAGAGAGAACAATATTTTTCATTTAATTATATCTTACATTATAAAGAATACTTAACCGACTTATTTATAGGGGATAAAATCTCAAGAAAATAAAAGTAAACTAACAAATAATAAAAACTACATACTTATCAATAACATAAAACAAACTAAGGGTTCGTTTGGATCGCAGGTTCAGTTTGAGTTGAGTTGAGATTTTTAAGTTTGCATAGTAAATTTTGTTGACTTTTTCAGAAAAGACAAAAAACATGATGAGATTTGAGTTGTTTAGTTTGAGTTGAGATGGTGAGGCAAACGGAGCATAAAAATAGTTTTGAAAAATTGCCCAATTCAATATATAAATACCTGCCCTCAAGTTGGTGCATACTAACTTGAAAACAAAGATAACTAAATTTACAGAGACTTCACATAAATTGTTCAAGTTCACGTGAGTATCATAACAGTTCGGCTTCAAAGATTTAAGACTCAAGTATCATGCTCAAATTCACATGAGCTTCATAATACTTAGTAGATTCAAGACTCAAGTATCATACTCAAATTCATACGAGCTTCATAATACATGGATTTTTTTTTCAAACTTTTTTTTTTTTTGCCTTTCTATTATTATTTTTTCACTCACTCTCTCTCTCTCTCTATTACATATATTTTGTGATGCACGTCACGAGAGACAATGAGCACAATCCTTTGCGGCTGCAACACAGCAGTGGCGAGCAAATGGCAATTTCACGATGATAGTAGACTGCAATTTCAACGACGGCGTCAGCAAATTCAATGGGCAAAAACAACAGTTGCAACGATGACAGATGAAAGATTCCGCATGGGCAAACCTTGCAGCAGCCGCTTCAATGACAGATCAAAGATGGCACTTCGGTATGACACCTGGTGGCACGGAGATTTGGCTGGCTTCGACGAGAGTATTGGGGTATTTGGGATTTTTAAGTATTAATAGTAAATTTTTTTGAATTTTTAGAAAAGATAAAAAAAATTTTAAGAAAAAGACAAAAAAAAAAAAAAATTTGAGTTGAATGATTTGAAACTAAATGCTAAACTCCCCCATAGACTTCATAACTTATATATATATATATATATATATATATATATATATAGAATTCAAACACGCTCTGTTACTAATTTAAAAATTAAAAAGAATAATATTTTTCATTTATTTATATCTCACGGCATAAAAAATACTTAATCCTATTTATAGGGGATAAAATATCAAAAAAAAAAAATTACTAATAAATAATAGAAATTAAAATAAACTAAAAATAGTTTTGAGAAATCGTTGAATTCAATATTTTAACAATATATATATATATATATATATAAACATATATAAATCCTTACTATACATAATTGTCTATATATGCATGTAATTATGTAAATGTGAAAATCATCCGTTGTGATATATGATAGTGTTTTTGACTTTTGATAAGTTACCTGCCACTGCTTAATAAACGTACTGAACACCACGCCCTTCACGAAAGCCAAAATAATAAGAAGAACAATAATTACAGGGGAAAGGGACCAAAAAAAAAAAAAAAAACGTTTTTCATTACACCAGTCCCTAGCCGCATTTTAACTTTAAATAAATAAAAAAAAAAAAAAAAAGAGAGAGAGAGAGAATAGAAAAATATCGCGATCAGTGATCATTACTAATGACTATCACTATATATTATACGATCACCATCACCCCTAGCTACAAAGGAGAACATATAATAGTGAAGATCACTGTTCGGGGAACAGCCTCCACCAAATAACTCACCTCACATTTGGAGCCTAAAACAAAAATAAAATTTAAAAAACAAAATATAATATTACAGAAATGTGTTCTTATATATGGTGTTTATTTAATATGAGGAGACTCAACTATTTCTTTAGTTTTCTAATAATAATATTTCAACCCCAAAAAAAAAAAAAAAAAAAAAAAATATATATATATATATATATATAAAGTTTTAGCTCTGATTGGTTTTTGTCATCGTGAAGTATGAAAGACCATTGCCTAATTGATTAAATGAAGTCACAGGTACATTTATAATACGATCCTATCGTTGGTGATGAGATATGCAAAATAAATAAATAAATAAATAATTAGTTAAGAGACATGAAACTATTAATATTATTTAATATATATATATATATATATGTTTTAAAAATAGTTTACAATATTTATTACATATGAACGCATGACGGTAGCGTGAGGAGGCGACGCAGCAGTTTCTTTTGAAGATTAGTAGCACTTTCCCAAAAAGTGTGGGACGGTGCTACTAGTCTCAGTTCCCACTTCGTTGAATCTAAATGCCACGCGTTCTAAAAGAGCAGCCACAAAGCTCCAATTTTGTAATAAGCCCAACAACAAAAACATATGCTAAAAAACGCTCAAAAACATCTGCTCATGTCTTTTTCAAACACAATTTCCTGTCACCTAACATTCCAGATTCATGAGTTGAGCACTTCCAACAACCCGACTCTCGTAACTCCATCCGACTCACTCCGACTCGCTTGGTTCGGAATATGCATAGAAATGGGATTCATTGATATGTGGGGCCGTTTCTTTTTTCACAATCTCTTAAATATTTTATACAATTCCTTACTAGTAAGACCATTTTTTTTTAGCATTGCTATTCTTCATCGTAAAATTAGAGTTCCGCACAACTTCAGAGAAAGTAAGCCCACATTTACAAATGGTTTTAGAAAGAAAACAATTGTATTTATTTTTTATTGGTGGGTTCCAAAACAAGAGTAAGTAACAAAAGGTGTTGCCACGTATAAGGAGCTAGAGCAGAGTTACAATTTTACGATGTCAATTATTATTACTCCAAATTTTTAGGCTCAAGGTTAACCCTGAATTTATTACACTATTATAATTTGCATTTTAAATTTTTTATTTTGAAAATTTGCGTCATGTACCTATAAATATATAGCAATCTATACCCCATTGATAATATTGTTAAATTTTTTTTATAAAAATTTATACATCAATAGCACATAGGTCGTTAATTTAGAGTACGAAAGGTCTTTATTATTATTATTATTGTTAATGTTAACCTAAATTTACATTAAAACAAAGTTAATCCACAAATTTTTGGTTGTGATAAAAATTAACTAATGATCTTAACCTCAATAAATTAATGTTGACAAAATGTCCTTAATTTACGACTCATGTACAAATTACATGATAATTTTTTTAAATTAAATAATATTGTATAGAGAGAAGAGTCAAAATAGCATACTAGTATTCATGACTTTTAAAGTAAAGCATAATTTAAAATATTACTACTCAATAGCATAATTTGAAAAACTAACAAACTAAAATTCCAAAATTGCCCATTCCTGTCTCTCTCTCTTCTCTCTCTCCTATGGCCATATGTTGCTCTCTCCTATGGTTGTCTGTTGCTCTCTCCTCATCGCCAGAGATCACAATAACAGCGATGATGACGACGGCGACGACATGGGATCGGATGGCGACTATATAGAGATCTGTGAAAGTAAAAATATGGTTAAGTATATAATTACTTGTAAATACATTTATTTACACATAGTAAATTTACTTATTACTTCGTAAATACATAGCAAAAACCGGATAGTAAATACTAAACTTTGTAAAAATTATTATTAATGGATTTATCAATTAAGTATCAAATTTACCTATAAATAGCACATCAATATAGTAACATAAATACTTAATTTACAAGTAAATAATCAATTTTTTTTGAAAATATCAATAATCATATTTACTGTGTTAATAATCAGATTTACATCATTAGTATTAGTTTTATCTTGTAATTACAGGACTTGGCAAAGAAACTAAAAATAAAAATAAAAAACCACCAATATTTACAGAAAAACAATTGGATATACTAATTTTTATTTATCATACTTAGTAAATCCATTTATTTACCTGTAAATATTTAGATTTATGGAGTAAAATAAATAGATTTATTAAACAAATCTGTTTATTTACCTGTAAATATTCGAATTTACCTAATAAATATTCGAATTTACCTAGTAAAATGAATGGATTTACAAATACTAAACTTTGTAAAAATTGTTATTAATGGATTTATCAATTAAGTATCAGATTTACCTATAAATGACACATCAATATGGTATCATAAATACTTAATTTACCAGTAAATAATCATAATTTTTTTTGAAAATATAAATAATCATATTTATTGTGTTAATAATCGGGTTTACATCATTAATATTAGTTTTAACTTGTAAGTACATGACTTGACAAAGAAATTAAAATAAATAATGAAATACCGATATTTACAGAAAAATAATTAGATATACTGATTTTTGTTTATCATACTTCACAAATTCATTTATTTACCAATAAATATTTAGATTTACCGAATAAAATAAATAGATTTATCAAGTAAAATATTTAAATTTTTATTTATCAATATTTACTAGTAAGGATAAATATTTACAAGTAAATATGATTATTTACCAGTATTACTAAATCATTTCGCAAAAGCGTAAACTTAATCACAATAAAATTCCTCGTAAAATTATTATTTACTATGAAATACAAAAATTTCCATAAATATGATTATTTACCAATTTTAGTTTTTTTTAGTGATAATATCAATATTTACGTTGCTTTCCACACTCTCTGTCATTTTCCTAAAAATATCCCAGATCTACTTATTTAAAAAATAATTAAAAAAAAAAACTAGATATGCAATCCCAGATCTGAAACAACACCGCTGCCGCCACTCCCATGTTGCCGGAGAAGAAGATCGGAAGACGTCGCTACAGCAGCTTCAAGATGGAGATTTGACAAGCTTCGCGGTGGAGATTTGACGATCTCCAGATCTGCAATCACGACGGTGAAGGTCGGCCTGAGAAGGTAAGCCCGACGACCGGAGGAGATAGCGTGACGACATCGTCAGTGGTTGTACGAGGTTCGATCGCAATCCGGCGGCTCCATCAAGAGATTCGTCGCCATCCGCCGCTGCAACCGTAATCGCTCTGCGTCACTGCTGGCGGTGAAGCCGCGAGTCGTCTCCGTCACCGGTGCTCCGGTCAGTCATAACCGAGAGAGACAGAGAGAAAGGGAGGAGGGAGGGTGAGGAGGGAGAAAATGGGGGTTTGTGTAGAGAGAGAGTCAGATCCCTATGAAAGGGTAAAAATGTAACACAATAAATAATTTAAAAAAGAATAATAAAAATATACTATATAATTTTATATGTTTGGAAATTGCTGTAAATTTATATATTAATACATTTGAAATATACTATTTAGTACAAATTCTCTATTTTATATTGCTATGAATTTATAAATTTTTTGGTATAAATTATCAAAATCAAATATTTAGAATGTAATTTATAATTGTATGATATGTTTGGAGACATATTTGGAGACACTTGGTGCATAAAAGTTAATTAAAAATTACAATATATAATAGTTATAGAAAGCACGGCATGCTCTAATTAATGTGCAAAGCATTTCGTCCAAAACGGTGAATATGTTTTGTATTTACTTTTTAGTCCTTTGATTTTTTTTTTAATTTTGGCTCAATTTTTTTATGTTTTACGATTTAGTCCTTTGATTTTATTTTTTTTATTTTAGCCTAATTTTTTTTTTTATTTTTTACAATTTAATCCTTTTTATATTCGATGAAAATATTTTGTATTTGCTTTTTAGCCTTTTGATTTTCTTTTTTTTTTTTGGCCTAATTTTTTTATTTTTTATTTTTATTTTTACAATTTAGTCATTTTCTTTATTGGTCAATTTTTTCTATTTTAGTCCTTTTATCTTTTTTTATTTATTTATTTTTTATTTTTTCATGCTTCTCTTCTTTTTTTTTTTTTAGGTCCTTTTTTTGTGGGTCTATTTTTTAAATTATTATTTTAAATTTTTATATGTAGATAGAAATTTTCAAATGCATCTAATATGTGTATAATACGTGCTTTAGACTAGTGTGTATATATATGAAACTGAAAAAGTTTGATAATATCTAATGAGTAAAGTAAAGTCCTCATATCATACAGTAGATCAGTTCTCCCAAGTTTATGTCATAGTAGTCGTTTTCTCAGCAAATGTTTCACTGAAGTTGCGGAGGGGAAAATAAAAAATAAAATAAAATGAAAGAGAGAAGACCTTTTGTTTTGTATTGTTTTTCCCCCCACGAAATCTGCTTTCTATATATTTCTATATTATTATTATTATTACCTAAATCGCAGGACATTAATTACCACGAAATTGGTAGAAGCACCGTTGACTTCATCTCTATATATATAGTTAGTCTTGTATTTAGTCCAAGTAAGAATAACTCTTTTAAGTTTCGAGGAAAAACATATGCACTTCCGTATGTTGCATTAGTCCACCTAGAGAAACTTCCTTACGTTTGAGTCTTGAGGAATTTTATTACGTTGTTAAAATGAATATAATTTCAAGACTCTCTGGTTCGAAATTACTAGCTTGGTTATTGCAATATTGTAAATTGTGTTCTTAGAAGATAACACTCTAGATAAATGATCATCGAATTAGACGAATCATCTATTATATGATTACATAATTCTTTGAGTAGAGTACTAGTGCCCGTTGGTTGCATTTGATTATTGAATATTTACATCCAAATATAGATTTCAAATTGTATATTCAGATTAAAATTATGTTCGGATAGTTTTTGTTAAAGATAAGAAATAAGTGTAATACGGATGTGTTATAAAAAGTGAAAATTTAAGTTAGGATACTTGAGTTGAATTATTGTGAAATAATGAAAACATATAAGTGCACTTGAATGTTTCATCACTAATTAAACACACGCTTTATTTTTATTTGTTTTTCTTTTTTGAACTTGGATGAAATGATTCAAACTTCATACCTTATGATAAAGTGAGATATAAAATTATCACTAGATTATATATACAATCACAAACATATTATATTGGAATTAAATAATAATTATTAAAAATGGTGATCGAAATAGACCCTAAGATTTTACACTATGGAGCACTCCATTAACAATCTATTACACAGGTGATGATCAATTTTCACAACCTGCAAAAGTGTGAATTTTCTCCCTTGCAAGTATCAAGCAATATATCAATAAATACATCACTACAAAATGTAGGTTCACTTTATTAGATCGTGGTTCCTTATATTTTCTATTTTTTTCTTTCTTTTCTAACAAAAGAAAATTTCCGAAAGAAAATAAATAGGGATGTCTCAAATGCTCTCAAAACTAAAGCCCTAACGGAGAATCCTACCCCAACATGAGGAGCGTGTTACCTCAGATTTACCGAATCTATTAAAAAATACTAAGAATACATGAGCTAGGGCATGATCCGAGCCACACAAAATTTTGTGCCAAAAAAAAAAAAAGAAATCGCAAAACCAAAACTGACCTATCAAAAATCGAAAATGGATTGTGTTCAAACTGATGCACTAGGTTCCACGTCAAAACCGACCAATTTTGTTCGGAACCCGAACCGACAAGGCCGCACTTGGCATGGCTTACGGTTGAGCTCAATTTGAAACCCAGCCCGACCGAGGCCTATAGCATTTATTTGCTATAATTTTCCACCAAAAAACAAACAAAAAAAAAAAAGAAGAAAAACAGTCAGATTACCAGCTTGTAAACTACTGGGTTACCCATCATAAAATTTGAGCCAAACCGAGTATTACCTCCTTCCCTCAAAGGTATTATGACTATCATGACAGCAAACATTCTTTAGTCGTAACGCATATATAACTTCTCATTTATGTTTTCTCACGACAACGACTTTAAGTAGATTAAAAAAAAAAAGGGCTTACTTTCAAGAATGGTCCCTAATTATATCCTCAGTCTAAACTATCTTTAATCTTTACATAAATCTGACAAATAACCCCAAAATAACGGGATAAATATCATGTAAAATCACCGATCAAAACTCAACTCAAAATACCTTTGAAAAACTATATTGATCTTCATATCAATGGTGTACTGTAGATCAATGCAAGAAGAGACACAATATTGTTTACGTATATAATCAATGAACATCAATTTTAGGGGCATTTTATGTCCCATGGACTAAAATAATTATTTAAAAAAAAAAAAAAGAAGTCATTGCTGACCAAACCTATATATATATATATATATATATATAAAAGAATATTGAACACAAACGACAACAAAACTTTACCTTAAAATTATGAATTGAATTTCATAATCTTTGGTGCAAACCTCAACAACCTATCCAAGGTGTTTGGCAAAAATTTCCTTGCAAATAAGTGGCAAATGTTGGTTCTCTTTCCGTTGTACTCGCATTCACTCCCATGCCTTAGCTTTTCGAGGAGCTCATAAGTCACATCTTGCCTCACAAACTTTGTCGGATGTGGGCCACCCCTGGCCCAGTCAACCCAAGTCAACGTCCTATTGGAATTCCTTCTCCAAAACTTGATGCTGACAAATGTGGGCAGGTAATGCTCATCAGTGTAACATGAGCCCCGGCAAGTCCTTTTAAAGACAGGGAAATATTTCTGGTCCGCCACCACCTCGACGGCGAGGGCCCGGTCCATCTCGAACCACTGCGATCCCTTCCGCCACTGTTCGAGCCTAATTTGGGGCCGCATTCGGGGGTTGTACCGGCCCCGGCCCACGGGACCACGTAGGTCGTAGGCCTCCACAAAGGTCTTGGTTGAGGCCATGATGTAGTTGTACACGGTTGAGAAATTGAACAAAGGAATGCATGCCTCGGAGAGGAGAACAAAACGTTGGTTGGAGAAGTCAAGCAAAGCATTGGCTAATAGGCGTCTCTCTGCTTCCACCATGTTGGGGTCTCCCCATCTTACATTCTGCAACGTTCACCAAATGTGGTTGGATGTCAAGAAAAAAGGCCCAATTTCAAGCCCAGTTTAAAGGCCCAATTTCTAAGCCCACTATCTTTATCTAACCTCAAAAATGGATATCTAAGTAAACATCATTTTTATCCAACTAAAGAAAGTAAATAATATGTGCATTTAAAATATTTGAAATAACTAATAATAAATATTAATTATTTATTTAACAAACTTTCTAGTCACCGTTATATGCTCCTTAATTTTTAAAATACTTCATTTACTATAAAGTTGTTATTTACCCTTTAGTCACAAAGAAAATTAGAACCAAATCCATTTAACTCACCTACTCACCTTTTTTACCTTTTAATAGAATTATGACATTCTTAACGGTATATGATTACCTATGCATACACATATATAAATAGCAGGACACCAATTATAATATTAAATTTGGATGTACTAATTTATATGACATATGAGTTGTCATTTTTTTATTGATCCGTGTTTAAAATACTATTGTATCAATTAATTGCATCTACTAATGAAAATATGACATGTGATATATATATATATGTATATATATATGAGGAAAGATAATTATTTTACTGTATTCAAGAAAGGGTACAAGTATTTAGACTCTCTCATTTAAGGAGCATTACTTTGGATATCTCAAAACCGAACGGCATGGATGAGCTTCAGATGCGAATTGGGAACCAATTTCTTTTTCAGCAAAAAAGAAAAGAAAAGCATATATAATTTTCTTTTCTAGAGAAGCAAAAGTACCAAGAGAATATATATATATATAGATATATATTTTTCCTCTGATGGGTAGTACCAAGCATAATTTTTACATTTGCAAACATTTTGCTATATTATTACTAGAAAGAAGAACTTTTGCTTGCTTTCTATGTTTTCATTAAAAATCTTTTGAGGAAAGAGGGAGGCAAGAAGAAGAAAGGAATGTACAAAAGTTTTGTTTGGAGTGTAAAAAGAGATGAAATGGGAAAGAACAAAATGTTATTGATATATATATATATATATATATATATATATGTTACACGAGAAGAAGAGTAGAATCCAAGAAATGCATGAAACAGATCATCGCTATACCACTACTCAATCCCAAAAGGGCTCTGCATCTTAATTCTCAAGTCAAAAAGATACTACTCAAAGTACTAGAGGTGATTTGTGTTATTTAATTTTAATGCAACAGAGAACGAAATTTAACACAAAATTACTATGGGACAAACATTTTTTTAATTAATTAGCAGCATCTCTTAAGTGATTGTCTAGCTTAAAGTATTTTAATATTATGACTATTAATTTCCTAGATTTTGCCGTTTTTGCTTACGTAAACAATGTTGTGATTTTTAATATATCTGACACATTAATATATGTGTGTGTGTGTGTTAATTAGTAACTTTAGTTTAACTATACAAACAAGTATTTTTAATATTCTACAATAATGGACCTACAAATTTTGGTTTAGGAGGGTAGTAAACAGAAGTTTTAGGCCTAATCATTTTAAAAAAGAGAAAATAACGCAAGATTATGAAAGAAGGAAAGAAAATATCAAAGATTTAGGAGATTTTTTTAAAAAAAATTTACACCCTGTTCGAAAAAATTATCATTATGTTTTGGATTGTTTCGCCTTTTGCTATCTTATAGATTTTGAATTTATGACCAACTCTTACATTTTTATCATTCAATTGTCAATTTTGACCACCAAAGAGACTTAAATGCCGTTAATGAAAAAAGAAAACATATAATTTTCCAAAATCTGAAAGATATGTAAGTTTTTTTTTTTTTTTTTTAAGAGTCAAATTCAATATTTAACCCGCAAAAAGGTAAGGATTTAAGATGAATAAAAATATGAAGATATGAATGTTAATAGATCTAAAATATAAGGCTATATATTTTCATATCATCAAAATACAAGGTATAAAAATGGAAAAAAAAAAATCCCCAAAGTTAAAAAAAATATATATAAACAAAGATATCGCTTTCATTACGTCTAATTAAGAACTTAACCAGCACAATACGTTATACAGGAAAAGACTCTTCATATTTGATATAACTAGACCGGTGTTTCCGAAAGTCTGTCCAACCAAGTTTTGACAAAACTTTTTGGAGGTCCAATCACTTCTAATTGAAGAAAGAGATGTATAGATATTCCTCAACAAAACAAAGTCAAGCTTCGAAAAATCTATGGCCAGTTGCCAACTGATCCACATATATATATATATATATATATATATATAAATTTACATGGCAACAACCGGCCCTATGCTTAACTCATATGCTACATTAATTAACACAAAAATAGTTAATAACAGACATCCAGAATAACACGCACATACTATAAGGTTTTTTTTTTTTTTAATTTAAAAAATAATTTTAAGAAGGCTCCCATTTTTAAGTGAAGTATATATATTTGTGGTACGTTTATAAGTGTTTATTATGTGTGTGTGTGTATATATAGGATGAATCAGAAATTCCTATATATGATGAAATTGTATACAAACGTAAAAGAACTATATAACATATATACACACACACATATTCAAGACATAATTAGAAGCTATTTATTTACGGTGACACATGCCCAAGTAAAAGAAACCCATAAGATTCTCCATTAGACGAGGCGTATTACGTGCAGCTAGCCCTGGCTCATTAAATGACTATAACATGTGCATTACCCAAAAAAAAAAAAAGAAAAAGAAAAAAAAATCCCCATTTGACTCCTCCTAAAAGCTTTATTTTATATAAGAGCCAAACGTGGAAGGAATAACAGATTGGCTTGTCAATTAGCTCCGATCATTCATTAGAAAGGAAAGTTTGTTGAACGAGAAGACCATTTTCTTTATTCTAAATTTTATTCCTTTTTTTTTTTTTGAACTTGAAGGTTTTTTCCCTTATTAAAACAATGATAAAGAGTCAAAATAATTTTCTGTTTTAATTAGTGTCATTATTGTTTGATGATGACGTCACATTCCAAAAAAAAAAAGTTAATCATTCATTTAGAGGAAACTAATTTTGAAGTAACTGATGATAAATACAGAGTTTGCATATATAGCACCTCATCAAAAGCTTTATTTGTTTGGGAAAATTAAATTTACTAATTAATGATTATAATGAAATCTTAATTATAAGGAATTTTATAAAAACCTCAAGAAAAACTGTATTGATCTTGGGCATGTGAATACACATATAGCACATGTGTCATTATTGTTTGATGATGATGTCACATTCCCAAAAAAAAAAAAACGTTAATCATTCATTTAGAGGAAACTAATTTTGAAGTAATTGCTGATAAATACAGAGTTTGCATATATAGCACCTCAACAAAAGCTTTATTTGTTTGGAGAAATTAAATTTATTAATTAATGATTATAATGAAATCTTAATTATAAGGAATTTTATAAAAACCTCAAGAAAAACTGTATTGATCTTGGGCATGTGAATACACATATAGCACATGTGTCATTATTGTTTGATGATGATGTCACATTCCCAAAAAAAAAAAACGTTAATCATTCATTTAGAGGAAACTAATTTTGAAGTAATTGCTGATAAATACAGAGTTTGCATATATAGCACCTCAACAAAAGCTTTATTTGTTTGGAGAAATTAAATTTATTAATTAATGATTATAATGAAATCTTAATTATAAGGAATTTTATAAAAACCTCAAGAAAAACTGTATTGATCTTGGGCATGTGAATACACATATAGCACCTTCACTATATATACCCAAGTAAAATAAAGTATGTAATTTTAACCACAATTTGCCACTTTTCAATGCTAATTCGATGCAAATTATCCATTCCTAAGTTGTGTTCTCCGTCAAACAGATAATGAAAATTCATTTCTCAAATAACACATCAAATAATTATTATCAAAAATTAATGTCATATGAAAATTTTAAAAAAAGAAAAAAAACCATCAAAATGAAATCATGAAATTCATTGTTATACTGACCTTACTAGGAATCCATCTCCCATAGAATGCTGAATCTTGAGGCACTGTTGCATTAAAGAACGGATTGGAATGAACATATACAGAAAACAGCCCTTCGTTTCCTTTAAAGAACTTGTCCCAAAGAGGAGCCAACGCCACGGCTCCTCTCGCCAAGAACATGAAGGCGATTTTCGGGGTGAACTCGAAAGGGACACCGCTCATTTTCGGCACCATGGAAGCTCTCCAAAGCAACTCCTCGTCGTCCATGTCGTGCCTTATCTCCGGCGGTTTCAAGTACTCGCCTAACCCGATTCGAGTAGTACTAATCGGATGATCAACTTGTTCGGATTGGTTTGGCGTAAATGGCGGGGATAATATCAATGGCGGTGGAGGAGAGGGAAGAGATAAAATTGTTGGTGTTGGTTTTGGATGAGAGGAAAAGTTGTGACAACTAGGAGTTGTGATGTTTTGGCCTAGTTGGTGAAGTTTGAATTGGAGAGGGAAGGAGAAGTCTTGGAGATAGAAACTTAGGGTGATTCCGAGGGCTAAACCGGAGCCGAAGAAGATGAAGTGAGAGATGAGCCTGTGGAGGTGCATTTGGAGGGTCAAGAGCTTAGGGTATGAGGCTAGAGGAAGATTGTATTGTTGCTTTGTTACCATTGTAGAGAAACAAAAGAAATGGAGATTGAGGGAAAGAGAATATTGAGAATTGAGATATATTGCCTTGTATATAACGCTCGTTTCTCTTTGCATGTATGTATTTATATATATATATATATATGGAGAGAGAGAGAGAGAGAGAGAGAGAGAGAGAGAGGAGAGAGAGAGAGAGAGAGAGGGGGGGGGGGGGTGCTGGAGGGAGAGAGAGTATGGAAGGCTTCAAGAAGTGAGGAAAAGATTCTTAAATTGGTCACCGCACTCTAGTATTTATGTGATGTTTTCAAACAAAAACAAACAATATGGACAGTAGGAAACATTTACAAGACTTACACATAATTATAAACAATAGAATATTTTAGAGGGATTTATTGTCTTTTAAAAAAAATATTCACTAATTTCCTTAAATTATATCATTAGTGTCAACATGCCTCTGAATTATGAACCGTATCCTGTTGTACTCTCAAAACTAAACATTTATGTCAAAATGTCCCCTCTGTTTGTTTCTGTTAAAATTTCTGTCAATATTTTGTTAAAATTCCCCGTGATCTTTATGTTTGTATCAAAATGTCTCATAATGCGTATTATTTGTGTCGAAATGTCTCGTGTGTTAAGGTATGCGGACATTTAATGTTCCTCTCCAACAGAATTAGTTCGTTGTTACCATTATCTCATGTATAATCTATCTTGGAGTTTCTCAGAAGAAAGAAAGAAAATAATCCATATTTGCTTTATTATGGAAAAAAAAAAAAAAAAAAACTCCAAGCGTTTTGTTTTAAAACAAAAAAAAAAAAAAAAAAGCTTGTATATGAGATAATGGTGTCCAAAATAAAGTGTACTTATTATTGCTTAAAAAAAAGTAAAAATAAAGTGTAAAAATATGAATAAAATAAGAAATAAAAGTAAAGTGTAATAAAAGATATAAAATCAGCCACAAAATTTTCTCAAAAAAATAAAAATAAAAGATATAAATTATTTTGTTGGTTTTCTTTTTTACCTATTCTCACAAAGTTAATAATAATTTGATTAATAGATGGGATAGTATGACATATTATAGATTGTGGGCGTTTTCATACAAATATTAAAATCAGGGGATATTTTGACAAAATATTGATAGAGATGGAAATGGAAATGAGGAATTTAAATACAATTATTATAATTTGGAGGTATAATATATATATATATATATATATATATATAATTAATATTCCACGAGATATGAGAATTCGTGAAATTTTCCCACTTTTTTTTTTCTTTTTTTTCGTTTGAAGAATCAACTTATAATACTAATATATATATATATATATATATATATATATATATATATATTAAATGGTAGGGGCCTAGGGGGTTCATAAAAGTTTTGAAAAATCAACACGGTCAATAAGAGAATGGTGAACAGAACATTAGAATGCATTTGGTTCACCTTTTAGGATTAAAAAAAATAATAATAATAACTCTGTTTTTGTTTTGTTTTGTTTTTTTTTTTTGTTTTTTTTTTTTGAAAAAGTTAACTAGTTTCACCATTCACTAATTTTAATTATAATAACTTAAAATCTTAAATTTTAAAAAATCATAACTTAACATATACAAGTTCAGATGATATATATATTTTTAAATTTCATTGAATTCTGAGACGAATAAAACAAGGTTTACATTGGTATTTTTCCCATATATATTTTTAGTTTTTACACTTTTTAACTCTAATCAACCAAACACATAACTCTAACTCCAATTTAACTCAAATAAATTTTTTTTTTCAACTCCAACTTGATGCTTAGATGAGTTTGTGTGTATATATAGAGAGAGTGTACCAACGCTAGTTGTCTTTGATGAGGGGTAAAGGTAAGTAATTAAAATGGATATGCAAGAATTATTCGTTCCTGTAACTACCAAATATTTCTCATTTTGTATATACTGCAACAAAGCAAACTGAAAATCTGGTTATATAAGGTAGTGCTTTAATTACTAAAAGAGAAAATTACTTGATTTTTTTTAAGGTAATTACTTGATTTTTTTTTTTGTTTGAATTTGCTTGAAATTACCATATTTATTTGCACTCCAATTTGGTGTATATATATTTACTTACGTTTTTTTTTTTTTGGCTGCAAATAAATACTTTCCTATTAAAAGGGACATCCCCCCAAAACAAATAGAATTGAGGTGCGTTATTTTAGTGATTTCCTTGTCGCTTTGTCAGGCATTAATTGATCCGTTAACATATGAAAAAAGTTTAAAAACTGTTTCTAGTTGTCGCGAGGGTTGTAAAACATTAACATACACATGAACCCGGGAAAAGCCATATTTTTCTCATGTATTTGTCATTTGATAGGAACAACTTTTGATAAATACTAATAACTCCCAAATAGTGTATTAGAACGGAAAAATCCATTTAGATAATGAATCACATCAATTTATCTTTTCATATTTATGTTCTGGAAAAAGGAGTACAGTAAAATTTCATTCCTAACATGAATTTTTTTTTCCTTTTATTACTATTATTATTTTTTAACATATAATAAAGAGTCAAAGGTTCTTCCTTCCTTTTTCTATATGTCATTTCCTACTTTTTATTCTGACTTTCTTTCATTTTTCCATTCCCTCTTATTTCTTTCCTTTTTTTTCTCCCTTTTTTTTTTTTTTCTTTTACTCCATTTAAAAATTCTCTCAAATATATATACTTAATTTTTTTTTTCATGACCCTCTCAACTACTAATTTCATAGTATTTGATAAAATATATATTTTCCTTTTAACTCCTTTAAAGTTGTTCTCTACTCTCTTTTTAATTGTTTTCTCTGACCGTTTTAAAATGTTATTTTTTCATTCTTTTTTTTTTTTTTGCCCATTCTGACATAAATTTTTGAAATGTATCATTTTTCAAATATTTTTTAGTGTCCATTTCAATTATTATTTTCTCATATCACCGCCTAATTGACTCTATGTGATTTGTTAACTTCTCTCAAATTTGTTACTACATACTTAAATATTTTCTCCTCAATACTCTCTGAGCAACAATTTTCTCATAATACCTCATAATTAAATTTTTATTTAATAAACTGATTAATTATGTACATCGCATGTGCCTACATCTGCAGAAGAAGCTACTGAAATCAATAAAAAGGTGACACATGTTGGCAAGATTATAAAGTACGTTCATCAAAATTATTATAATGTATATTCTACGAGATATGTTGACACTAGTAATATAATTCAAGAAGAATTTATAAAATTTTCCTTTTATTTTAATGATCAATTTATAGTACTAATTATTATTATATATATGTGTATATATAAATTTTAAATGGTAGGGGCCTTGGGGGTTCATAAAAGTTTTGAAAAATCAACACGGTCAATATGGAGAATGGTGAACAGAACATTTAGAATGTGTTTGGTTTACCACTTAGATAAAAAAAAAAAAAAAATTTAAAAAAAAAAAAAAACAACTTGGTTTTTGTATTTTTCTGAAATAAATCAATTAGTTTCACTAGTCAGTAATTCCAATTATAACTTAAAAACTCAAACTTTAAAAATTCATAACTTCATTTATACACGTTTAGACGACATTATTTTTTTTTTTATAAACTGTATAGAATTCTGAGACGAATAAAACAAAAGTTCTACTGATATTTTTTTTTTCCAATACATTTTAAGTTTTTATACTTTTTTAACTCCAACCAACCAAATACACAATTCGATCCCAGCTAAACTCAAATAAAATTTTCTCGACTCCAATCTGTCAACCAAACGCATGCTTAGATGAGTTTGTGTGTATATCAGTACATGTAGAGAGAGTATACCAACGCTAGTTGTCTTTGATGAGGGGAAAAGGTATGTAATTAAAATGGATGTGCAAGAATTATTCGTTCCTGTAACTACCAGTATTTCTCATTTTGTACATACCGCAACAAGTAAGGTGAAAATCTGGTTATATAAGGTAGTACTTTAATTACTATATATTTGCACTCCAATTTGGTGTGTGTGTATATATATATACACTCACTTACGTTTCTTTTTTTATTTTTTTACTGGAAATATATATATATATATATGCTGGCCTATTAAAAGGGACATCCCTACAAAACAAATTGAAATGAGGTGCGTTATTTGAGTAATTTCCTTGATGTCTTGCCACACATTAAATTGATCCGTAAACATATAAAAAAAAGTTAAAAAAGATTAAAATTGTTTCTAGTTGTTGCAAGGGTGTCAAACATTAACGTGTTTGTATATATATTTATCTAGGAAAAGCCATATTTTTCTCATGAATTTTTCATTTGATAGGGAGCAGCTTTGATAAATACTAATAACTCTCATATGGAGTATTAGAATAGAAAAATCTATTAGATAAGGAATTACATCAATTTATCCTTCCATATTTCTGTTCTAAGAAAGGGAGTACGAACAGTAGAATTGATTTCCTAACAGGAATCTCTTTTTTTTTTTTTTTTTTTTGAATAATAATCATTTTATTAAGCAATAGCATCAATAAAAACAGCATTAGAGACTACAGTGGGAGTCTCACCGATCCAAACATTGGTACAATTAGAATTGAAACCAAATCTAGCTAGAAGGTGAGCAACGTGATTAGCACTTTGGCAAATATGATGAATACCTGTAATCCGCAGTTGGGCGAACAACTGTTTAACATCCTCCAGAATCGGACCTTCCATAGAAAGTTCCCGATTATCCATAACAGCTGAAACAACATTAGTAGCATCAGTTTCCACCTCAAGATTAACACACTCGATTTCCTTCGCGAATCTCAAACCTTCACGAAGAGCTAGGCACTCAGCCACAAAAGGGGAAAAGCTCTACTGATTTAGCCACAGCTCCTAAAATTGACCCTTTTTCATCACGAATAGCAGCTACAATACCAATATGGTCCGAACTCGGAAAGACCGATGCATCGATATTAAGCTTGAGATAACCCGGCTGAGGAGGCAACAAAACATCTGAACCTACAGCTTGTGAATGGGTCGGAGCCCTATTCAAAACCTGCCATTCACCGTAACTGGCAATTCTCAAGTCAAAAATGACTTGTGGATCTCCAACTTCTCCCCCATGAACAACCGTATTTCTCTCACACCATAATTTCCAAGCTAGCCAACAAACCAAAGCAAAATCCTCCATAGAAACTTCTGACGACATAATTCGTAAGAGATCAGCAAAAGGCATAGCCCTCCTGTTCTCAATCACCTTCCAAAATCGAGACATCTTCCACACCATTTGCGAAATCGGACAATCAAAAATTGCGTGGAAAGTGGATTCCTTAACATCTTTGCATCTAGGACAAATGACATCGCAATCAATACCTCTAAGACTCAAGGAAACCATCGTCGGAAGAATCTCGTGGAACGCGCGCCATACAAACAATTGGGCTTTGGGAGGAATTGGTAAACTCTACAGCTTCCTCCACCATAGAACTTCCGAGTTGACAATGGAAGAGGACTCACTACACTTCGAGTCCATAATAGCCCTATATCCAGAACGGACCTTATAAAGTACTTTAGAGTCAAAATGCCACACCCATTTATCACCTCCTGCAGCATTGCCTAGAGGGATACCTAAGATAAGCTCATGGTCAACCGGCCAGAGAGTATTCTCGATCTTGTCCTTATCCCAAACACGATTCTCGTCCGTCATCAAATCAGCAACCATCAACAACTCCCCTCCCACTGGCATTTTGGTTATCACGCGAAAGGATGAAGGTCTAGGAAGCCAAAGATCACCAAAAACCCGAGTAGAAAGCCCATCCCCAATACGACGTCGAAGTCCAAGTCTAATAGCATTCCGTCCCCATAAAATGCTCCTCCATAGATAGGATGATCCACTCCTCGCTTTTGCCTCAAGAAAATTAACACCTCTGAAATACTTGTCTTTTAAAACTTGAGCAACCATAGAATGTGGATTTTGAAGGATTCTCCATGACTGTTTCGCAACCAAAGCTTGATTAAAAACCGAAACATCCCGAAAGCCCAAACCACCTTCCTCCTTCCTCCAACATAATTTCTCCCATCTCCACCAGTGTAGTTTCCTCGACTCAACTTCACTACCCCACCAGAACCTAGCCATCATGGCTTGGAGATCATCACAAAGAGCTATTGGGAGGCGAAAAACACTCATAGTATAAGTAGGTACCGATTGCGCCACCGATCTGATGAGAAGCTCCCGACCCCCGATAGAGAAGAGTTTCCCTCGTCATAACTGCATTTTACTCCATACTCTCTCCTTAATAATTCTAAAAGCTTCTCTTTTTCCCCTACCCACCAACGTAGGAAGACCCAAGTATTTATCGTGAGGTTGATATTGCCCCAAGCCCAAGATGCCGAGGATAGAAGCACGCAGTTCAGCCCGAACATTCTTACTAAATGTAATAGCAGATTTTTGCATGTTAATGAATTGCCCAGAAGCCTTTTCATAGATAGTCAAAATCTCTTTAATGTGCAAACACTCAACAAGAGAAGCGCGGCAAAACATGAGGCTATCATCTGCAAAAAAGAGGTGACTAACCTTCGGTCCATTACGCGAACAAGAGAACCCAGAAATGGAGGACTCCCTTTCTGCAGTCGAAAGAAGACCTGATAGACCTTCAGCACATAAAAGAAAGAGGTAGGGAGAAAGAGGACACCCCTGCCTCAAACCACGGGAAGGTATAAGTTGGCCACAAGGGTCCCCATTAACCATAAAAGAGAGAGTAGAAGTAGTAACACAGTCCGTGACCACTCTAATCCATGTATCCGGGAAACCCATCTTTCGCATAACACCGAAAAGAAAAGGCCATTCAGCACGATCATATGCTTTACTCATATCCAACTTCAATGCCATCCAACCCTTCCTACCCAAACGGATTCTGCCAAGAGAGTGCATCAGCTCAAATGCTACAATAACATTATCAGTGATTAAACGTCCCGGAACAAAAGCACTTTGATGAACTGAATTAAGGATGGTAAAATAGTTTTCAAGCGCAAAGCAAGAGCCTTCGTAACAATCTTATAAATTACATTACAAAGACTAATAGGGCGAAAGTCAGCCATCTTCCTAGGGACAACCACCTTAGGTATAAGCGCAACATTATACTGTTAAACGATCGAATCGAATACTTCCCTTCAAGAATCCCAATACACACACGGGAAATCTCATGCCCTATCACCGACCAATTTTTCTGGAAGAAAATAGCATGGAACCCATCCGGGCCCGGAGCCTTAGTCGGCCCCAAACTAAACACCGCCCGCCGAATGTCTTCTATCGAGAAAGGTGAGAGGAGGAAATCACTCATCGTTTTATTAATCTTCCCGTCAATGCAATTAAGCACCACCTCAACATCCGAAGACTGAGGATTTGAAGAGGAAAAAATCTCCGAGAAATAGTTACAAACCACATCTTTAATCTCCTTGTCATCTTCTCTCCAATGGCCTTCCCTATCTTCCAAACCAAGAATCTCACTCTTTTTCCTCCTAGAGGAGGCTTTTTAATTTCTTCTATTATTTGGGTTTGTTTGGAACCAATGGATAGTGAAAAAGTGATTAGATGATACTTCATCAAATGATTATATAAGGTAATTAATAGTTTATAGAAATGTAAAAGAATGAAAAATGGAAATAAAAATAAAGTAAAGAGGTAAATGGACTTTTGATTTCATCAAAATTGACTTTGGAATTCGGTACGGATAAAATATCTTCCTATGTTATACTATTCAATTCTTAACAATGAATCAATTTGTCAGATACTATTATTCATGATTTTGATCCAATAATTCAATTATATCTCGATGTAATTCATCCCATTGAATTTACAAAAAATAATAATAATAATAATAATAATAAATAAATAAATGAATAGAGAGAGAGAGAGATTTATCATCTCTATGTGCTTAAATTTCTGAATTAAAGAAACATGGAACAATGAAATTATGGAATGAATAGAAGGAAATGAGATTAGAGAATACATCTTAATTAGATTGGCACTATCTAACTCAATTAATCCCTTACTTTTTTTCAATTCCCTACTTAAAATTTAACAAAAATTCAGAATCCAACCTCAATGACATAAAAAAGACAAAGAAAAAAAACCAAAAAAGAAAAGAACCCTTACAAAGTAGACAATATCAACAACAACTGAAAAAAAAAAAAAAAAAAAAAACGTTTTCATTTATACATTTTAAAAGCTTTTCCCTTTGAACTTGAAGAGTATGGACAATTTTATTTCTAGAATCAACAAATCTGTGATAATGTCTTTTTATGAATTATTGAGTTATTTCAATTTATCACAAGAATTAAAAATCTCGAGATCCATTTTTTGTGAGCAAGTAAAGAATTATTAAGTTTTCCCGACTTGTCCTATTCATAAAAGTTATCTAATACTTATTCTTACATTGTTTTCTCGACTTGACGAGTGTAATTACTCATTTGGCTTCCCCAATCGAATCTGACCAAAATAGTCTTCATTGTATTGATTTCCTCCATAAATTTATTAACAATTTGGTAATTCTTACCAATAAAAAAAAATTTGTTACCACATAGAGGCATATATATGCCAGCATGCATGTGCCATATACTAGTACTATCATAATCTTACGTTAACATATATATATATATATATATATATATGTTGACATGCCAAAGTTTCCTCCCTCCTTTTACCGTTTGTAATTTCCTCCTCTTTTTTTTTTTTTTTTTTTTTTCTGACTTTCTTTCATTTTTTCCCGTTCCCTCTTATTTCTTTCCTCTTTTTCTTTTCTCACTTTTTTTTTTTCTTTACTCCATTTATAAAAGTCTCTCAGATATATATAAGTTTTTTTCATGACCATCTCAACTGCTCTATTTTTTTTTTTTTTAGTATTTGATAAATATATATTTTCCATTTAACTCCTTAAAAATTATTCTCCACTCTCTTTTTAATTTATTTTCTCTCATCATTTTAAAAAGGTTACTTTTTTTCATTCATTTTTTGCCCATACTAACATAAATTTTTTAAATGTATCTTTTTCCAAAACAAATTTTTGTGATCATTTCAACTATTATTTTCTCATAACATCATCTAATTAACTCTATGTGATTTGCTAACATCTCTCAAATTTATTACTACGTACTTAAATATTGTCTCCTCAATATTCTCTGCGCAACAATTTTCTCATAATACTTCTTAAATACTTCTTAGTTTAAGTTTTTATTTAATAAATTGATTAATCAAGTACATGGCACGTGCCTACATCGACAGAAGAAGCTACTGAAATCAATGGAAAGGTGAAACATGTCGGCAAGATTATAAAGTACGTTCATCAATTAGTAAACCAATGTTTAGTTTTCCGTTACTAATTGTAATCTCTTATATGTTACTTTAAAATAAAACAAATATAAATAAGTAGACCACTGATTCTATGAAATTAACCACTATTTAACATATTTATCGTAGCTCTTCAGATAACAAATTCGAAAATCATTTCAAAAAATTCAAGTAAACCATTGGTTTACTTTTGAGTAAACCGGTGACTATAGTTTTTGCAACCACGAATTCTACAAGTAAATCAAACAAGTTTTAGTACTTTCTCTTAGTAGCCAGTTGTTTATAGAAGAAAAATAGAAATTACTCCACAAAAACAATAGATATCTCTCTGTCACAGAGAAGATTCATGATCATAGGGGAGGGAGGAGGATCCGGCTAGCGACGTCGCGGAAGGTAAGTAGAGTTGGAATCCGACACAAATCTCAAGGGCTGAACGGAATAAGCTTTTTGTAAGCTTTTATATAACTAGGGAAGAAGGGTAAAATAAATTATTAATAATTCAGATCGATTTAATCATCATTCAATACCTAAAAAATTAGTTACACAGGACAAAGAAATACAAGTCACCACCACTCAAATAACACCTTATTACTGCTGAATTTATTATTTTTAATTATGTACTCCAAATTATTATTATTAGTATATTAATAATAATAATACTCCAAATTATTTTAACAATGCTAAAGTTGATATTAATATTAATATTTATATCAATTTTAATTTTAACTTGTAGGACGTCTAATTATTAGATAAACTTGTAATTTTCAAATGCTAATTATTTAAATAAACAGTCAAAAAAAAATTTATTTTAAAAAAAATGATAGTCAATTAGTTATTGATCGTAATCCATCAATGAAAATGCATACTAATACTGATCAATTAGTGATTTCAATCATTCAATCACATATAAAAAATGGTTATTTTTTTTAATATTACAAAACTTCGGATATATAGATATATATTGTTCAAAAAAAAAAAAAAAAAAGGTCATTTATCCACATAATCCTTAATTAACCACCCTCCATTGACGTTTTAGCTTTCTACATAAGTAGTAGTACCATTCATCAACAAGGGTACTAATTTCAGCAAAGACCTCAAAGCATCCGGTAAAAACTTCCTAGCGAACAGAAAGCAAATATTATTATTGGCATTACCATTATAACTGCAATTTCTACTGAATCTTATTCGATTCAGAAATTCAGCCGAAACATCATTCTCTCCGAACTCTTCAGGATGTGCTCCTTTCTCGGACCAATCAGCCCAAGTTATTGTCCGATTCGAGTTGTCTTCCGGGCAAAGAATGTGTGTCACCGTCGGAATATAATGTTCGTCCATATAACACGGAGCTTGACAATGTCTGCGGAAGGTTGGATAGTACTTGGTATCCGACACAATCTCGAGGGCTGTTTTCCGGTCGACCGCGAACCATTGGGAGCCTTTTCGCCACTCCGATAGGGAAACTGTCGGAAGCATGTTGGGACTGTACCTGTAACGCCCGTATTTTCCCGGTTCGTCGAAGGAGCCGATGAAGCTTTTCTCGGAGTTGATGAGGTAATTGTAGATTGTGGTGAAGTTGAAGAGAGGAATGCAGGACTCGGAGAGTAGTACAAATCTTTCGTTGGTGATGTCGAGGAGGGCGTTTGCTAGAAGCCGTCTTTCTGCATCGATCATTGTCGATTTTCCCCATTGCACAGACTGCGGAAAAAAAAAAAAAAAAAAGTCATTTCGTGTGTGAACAAATTCTTAAATTTAGATGTAATGACAAATATTGAAGTCACAGTTAATATGACAAAAAATTAAAGACAACATATTTGAAGGGATTCGCTTCTTTACTCACATGCTTGATTAGTAAATGATTCACCTTAATGAGTTTTTTTTTTTTTTTTTTTAATTTTTTTAATTTTTTTATTTAACTAACAAAAATCTGCATATTTAACTCCCAAAAACAATGCACAAATCCAACAAGAAAGAAGAACATAGTCCAACGGTATTTAATACCTTTTTTTGAATCGCGATATACTGTGATTAGTGAATACTAGTTGGTTGTTTAGTATAGAGACGAGTTTAATACCCGTGCGTTACACGGTAAAGGAAGAAAAAAATAAATAAAAAAATTAAGTATTATATAATAAAAACAGTTAGTTAAGATAAATATTATAATTATAATTAGTATAATTCTTCCTAAAATCTCTCACAATAGTGAAGATGCAAAATCAAAATGACAATAGTACTAACAATTATAAAAACGAAAACAAAAGCAAAAAAATAAAAAGAACAAAAATCTTTAGATTCAAAAGAACCGGAAAAAACTAACGCTAACAAAAAAATTATAACAAAATAAAATATATATCTCATTTTCTCCTTTTTTTTAATGTTTTAAAAAAAACCAAAAAAAACAAAAAAAACAAATTTTTATCAGGTTATATACATGCAAAAACGTAAAAAAAAAAAAAAAAAAAAAGGATTTTTTAAATATAAAACAAAACAAACAAAAAAGACACACAAAAAATGCATGCAGAATCCTAAAAAAAAAAAAGGGTCTTTGAAAAATAGAACAAAAGAAACAAAAAAGACAAAAAACAAAAAACAAAACCCCCCAAAAAAAATCCAAAATAAAGATAAAAAATTTAAAGTAAAAAATCGGTTAAAAATTAAAAAAAAAAGGCATAGTGAGGAAAAACACAATATAACAATAAATCGGAATCTAATGTCTAAAATTTAGCGTAAAAAAAAATGGCAAAAAACAATATTAAGGAAAAAAACAAACTCTAAATAGGGATAAAACTGACAACACACTGTAGGAAAAAAAATAGCAATTAAGAAAGAGGGGTAAAACTGGAATAACACTCTAGCAAAGAAAAAAAAAAACAACTACAAACGAAGGGTAAAATCGTCCATTAATAATTTTAGAAGGACAAAGTTGTCCCAACGCGGTATCAAATAGTAAAAGTAACTAAAAGCCAAGTGCAAAATTGTCAATTAACCAAAAAAAAATAAAGGGTAAAACCGGCATAATACTGTAGCGGAGGAAAAAATAGTTAGTGATGAAGGGTAAAAAAGTCATTACATTGTAAAAAAAAAGGTAAAAAAATGTTGTTCATTACTGTTCGTTTACTGTAGCAAGTAACTGTGTAGTACTGTGCGGTACTGTAGCTAATGAAGCGAGAGAGAAAAAAAAAAATCAAAAATCACTGTTCATTACTATATAAAGAACAATAAAAACCACCCTTACTTTAGTATATGTACGAGTTTAATACCCGTGCGTTGCACGGGAAAGGAAAAAATAAATAAATAAAAAACTGAGTATTATATAATAAAAGTAGTTAGTTATGATAAATATTATAATTATAATAAGTACAATTCTTCCCAAAATCTTTCCCAATAGTAAAGATGCAAAATCAAAATGAAAATTATACTAACAATAATAAAAATGAAAACAAAATAAATAAAAAATATTTCTGTAGTCGTACTCATTTAAAGAAAAAAAAGTAAAACATAAGTAAAACAAAAAACAACAAACAAAAAAACAAAAATCTTTAGATTCAAAAGAACCGGAAAAAATTAATCCTAACAAAAAAATTATAACAAAATAAAAAATATATATCTCATTTTCTCCTTTTTTACTATTTAAAAAAAAACAAAAAACAACAAATTTTTATCAGGTTATATACATGCAAATACGTTAAAAAAAAAAAAGATTTTTTAAATATAAAACAAAACAAACAAAAAAGACACACAAAAAAAAAATGCATGCAGAATCCTAAAAAAAAAAGGGGGGTCTTTTAAAAATAAAACAAAAGAAACAAAAAAAAAACACACAAAAAAACCCAGAAAAAAAAAATCTGAAATAAAGATAAAAAAATTTAAAATAAAAAATCGTTTTAAAAAAAAAAAAAAAAGGGCAAAGTGAGCAAAAACACAATATAGCAATAGATCTGAATCTAATGTCTAAAATTTAGCGTCCCAAAAAAATGGCGAAAACAATATTAAGGAAAAAAACAAACTCTAAATAGGGGTAAAACTTGCAACACACTGTAGGAAAAAGAAAAGCAACTAAAAAAGAAGGGTAAAACCGGAATAACACTGTATCAAAGGAAAAAAAGCAACTACAAACGAAGGGTAAAATCATCCATTAATAATTTTAGAAGGACAAAGTTGTTCCAACACTGTATTAAGTAGTAAAAGTAACTAAAAGCCAAGGAAAAAATTGTCAATTGACCAAAAAAAAATGAAGGGTAAAACCGGCATAATACTATAGCGGAGGAAAAAAATAGTTAATGATGAAGGGCAAAAAAGTTATTTTACTGTAGAAAAAGGTAAAAAAAAATACTATACATACTGTTCATTCACTGTTCATCAATGTAGTAAGTTACTGTGCAGTAATGTTTTTTTTACTATAGCTAATGAAGCGAAATCAGATAGAAACAAAATCGAAAAACTCTGTTTATCACTGTAGAAAAAACAGTAAAAAGTGGACATTCCTTTAATATATTAGTATAATATAATATGAATCATAAAAATCCAATTTAAGTTGAAAAAAAAGTTATGTAAACACAAACATTATATTTTTGAAAATAATACTAGATACACCGATTATAATCTTAATTTTTAGATATAAATCTACGTGTAGTATATGAGTTGGGCAGTTTTTAAATAATTGTCATATATTAATTAAAACCAAATTTTTATATCTATCCGTTAAAAGATAACAACTCACCGCCATGTAAATTGCACTCAGAAATTCAGACTAAAATCAGTGTCATTAATACTAGCTACTCTTTCGACAGATATTGACAACGGTAGAATTATGTGATTAAGAAAATATAAATTATAATTTACCTTGCTTGGGATTCTTCTCCCAAAGAAGACAGAATCCTCAGGATATGAATCGACGAAGGAGGGATGTGGGTGAACATAAATGCTGTAGAGCCCCTCGTGACCTTTGAAGAAGATCTCCCAAAGTGGGGCCAAAGGCATATCTCCCTTTGTCAAGAACATGAACGCCACTTTAGGCACAATCTTATATGGAGGTTCTTTAATCCTTGGAGCAAACGAAGCCCTCCATAACAACTCATTGTCCTCCAAATTATGCATGAGATTCGCCTTCTGTACTAAAGAGACCGACGACGATAGAGAGAAGACGGTACGAATCTGTGACAAGGAATCAAAGCTTTTGAAGTAGAAAGTGATTGTGATGCCAACGGAAAAACCGATAACGAACATCACAAGATTGAAAACATGACCAAACTGCAAATGGGAACTGAAAGTTCTGGCCATATTGTTGGATTTTTATTTTTGATTTTTTTTTCTATGATGCTGTTAATTTGACATTTCCAAGTGTAAGAGAGAAGGCCAAGTTAGGTAAGAAATATGGGAAATCTGAAGGAGATTTTGACTACTTTAACAAGCTGAATATGAGATGAATATTTATAACAATTCTTGATGCGAAATTTATGATGGCCATTAAAGCGTGTGTTAGTCCGAGATCTTTTGATATGTCTCGGCCAATATTACAAAGTACGAAAACTTTTTAATTTGACACAAGACTTTACTATGATGGATAAATTTTTAAAAGGCCTTTGGTTAATTTTATGTTTTAACCAAAACTCCAGTTACACTCACTCAAATACAATCACTCTCTTTTACACTCTCTTTGTAAAGCTGACACTTAGACCCAACTTTTTAACTTCTCAAACAAAGCAGATCATCAGCCTAAAAACAAGACATAATTTTAACTGCTTATTACGAAATTGCCACCACTCGTTCCCGACAAGTTTATATTAACAGCTTAACTTCACTCCGGTGACGGCAACCCAAACGGCCGACGCCCACCCCCTCACGACGGTGACAGACAGCTCTTTCTCCTCCCCTCCCCAGCAATGGTGACGGCAGCGAACTACTCCTTCTCCAACAACAACGACCAAGCTCTCCCCTATCCTGCGACGGCGACGGCGACGGTGATGAAAACGACGGCGGGCCTCCACCCAAATGTCATCACCAGATGTCATTGGGCTTCCACCAAACGAGCTCTGATCCTCCACCCGTCGTCCCTCCCATCTACGGTCAGATCTCGTCGACCTACTCCCCTCACCCAACCTTGCCGACCATACCCACATCCAAGCAAGAACAAGACTGGTTTATTAGACTCTGAAAAATCTATTTTCTATTATTTTGGGATTTCTAATTAGGGGACAGGGACAACACTAGTTAAGCCAAAAAAAAAAAAAAAAAAACCTTAGCCCCACGATCACGGGCGTGCAAGTTGAATGTCTTCTTCTTCATAATCTCAAAGTAACTAATAATATTATGTTATTAGTAACAATCTATGAGTGGGGGTTATTTTTTTGTCACTTTATATAAGGATTAAACTAATAATCCGATGCGAAATTATTCCCAAACTGTTAATTTTAAGAAAATAAAGTAATTTAGAAACGTTATCTAATGAGAAGCTAATATTAAAATAAATTAAAAAGGAAAATAGATCTAACTACAAAGAAATAAAATGAAAATTAAAAGACAAAAAGAATAGGTAACATAATTATTTCTTTGTTATTAGAGACACATTATGATTTAGTCACAGTCATAATTATCATAACAATAATTACTACAGGTGATTGTTATCATTTCTAGCAATGAGCTGAAAATTTTCGTATTTTTGACCATTTAACTAGGTGGGATTCACTAAATGTGATATGGTAGTGTTACAAAATAAAGTATTGAAGAGTAGTGCTGTTTTCCAATTTAAAAGTTTTGTAAGTGAGATTAATATATATATATATGTATATAAAAGTTTTGTAAGTGAGATTAATATATATATATATATATATATATCAACAAGCTGATGTAGGGTTTTATTGAGGGTATATTTTGTAATGGATATGTGTGGGATCCACAAGACCTGATTTGGCAAGATAGAAATGAAAGTGTTGAAATGTGTTGCTAAATTTTAGATATAATTTTTCGTAAGTGTCGTTATTGGAATTAAGCTTCTTTTTTTTTTCTTCCTATTTTATTTTTACACTGTCATTATATATATGTTGTAAAAATGTCATTATCTTAATAAATTTATTCTTATTTTTGTATTTTTCTTATAATGGTTTTGTAAATATGGTGATGATTTTGTCTTTACGTGGAGTTGCACAAATCATTAACTTAATAATAAGAAGAATGCTAACCTTTTCTTTTCCCTTTCTTTGGTTTTTGCTTATAATAATTGTAATGTTTTGGTAATGAATTAATAAAAAATATATTAATAATAAAAATGAATGGTTATAATATTGCATAACGATTTTGCAAAATTACACAGATTAATGATTAGACTACTAGGAGATTTGACCATATTTGTTATAAGGGGATTTGCGATTTTAATAGAACGAGAAATATATATATATATATATATATATATATATATATATAATCTACAGAGAAGTGATTCTCCGAGAAATATATGGGAAAAAAATCATCCACATCTTCCAAAAAAATTTACTTGAGTAAGAAGGTTACATTTGTCGACAGGGTAAATAAAATTTAAAATATGAGCCATGACCATAATATTTTGTAATATGAGCCATGTTTTAGATTATGATTCGTAAATTTATATACGTGTTGAGTAGCCATATATTATGGGATTTTTTTGTTGTTTTCCAATAATTAATGACTTTGAGTATGTGCGTTTGCTACTCAACACATGAGTCTTGTTTGGTTTTTCAAGAAATTAAGAACTTTGAGTATTTTTGTTGCTACTCAACACATGAATCTCCTTTGGACTTGTCTTCTTTTGATTTAGTGATCAGCGCCGTACTATTTGATGTATTTGTTTATAATGTAATATAATATATATATATTCGCTGTAAAAAACCGTAAACTACAATTTGTTCTTCATTAATTGCCCCTTGGCTACTAGTTAATTATGTGATAAATTATATTGGTTGACTTTCATTGAATCTACATCACTAGTATTCCTAGCCAATTTGATTTGGAGTATAAACAAAACAATAAAATTAGTTCCATTCCCCTATCCCGGGTGCACTCAACAGCCTTATATAACTCTACTAGTAGAAGGGAACTCCCATGTTAACAAAAAAAAAATTAAAATTCTTTGCCTTTAATTTTTTTTTTTTACAAGAATAAAATTATTTAGATAAACAATTATTCATTCTATTGTTCTAATGAATAAAAATATACAAGTAAATATCTAAATATAACCTATAGACGTTGATATTACGTAATTATGATTTTTTTTTAACTTGAGATAGAGGGATTTGAACTTTGTATTTTTAGGTGTAGTTAGGTGTAGTATTATTGTTAGGTTATGTCTATAATCTCACATAATTATGATATTTACATCTTTAAACATAAATTATAAAATTGTTTCACATTATATTATATTGTAACATTTGTCCCATGTGAGACCACTATAAATAATTTTTAAAAAAATAAGTCTTACAAAAGATTAATTAACTAATTTTATAAAGTTTGTCTTTGGTCCATTATAAATGACCGGTTATATATACACGATATTATAAAGTTTGAGATTGACAACGGTACGTGCCGTGGCAACCACAATCTGGCGAAGAGTGGCTCGGCGACGAGGTAGCATCACAAAAAAAATCAAAATATGAGAGACTTTTGTCTCCGCAGAAGCATAATAAAATATAAATTTATTGGTTCTTAAAGAATACATAAAATTATATATGTACGAAAGACTTCTCAAATGATTTTTTTTTTAATTAATAATCATCAAAACCTAACTGAATAATCAAAAAACGTAAAAAGCTTTTTAAATAGTCTTGTTTTAATCTTATTTAAATTTGAAAACGACAAAGATAACTCCTAGAATTCAACCTTCCTAAAATAGTTGAAACAAAGATAAACTGCTACAAGTTCACATTGAACTGAGATTATTCAAATTAAGACAAACTTTTGAAAGTAAGATAATCCCTCTAAGTATCATATTTTTGTATTACATCACATATTCACAGTAGGTTTGAAAAAAATGGTCGTAACACCATTTCATCGTCCTTATTTTAATAGATCGGAAATCCATTATAATCACCTGTTACAAGTCAGAAATTAAATGAAATTTGGCCAATAATTCGAAGACTCAAAATGAAATTAACCCCAATAATATATAGACCAATTTTCATCAAAAACTATAATTTAGCTAAGGCTGATTAATTTGATTAATTCTAGACCATCCGTCTTGTTTTTCCAGGACTTATTTTGAAGATACGTGTTTCAAATACTTTGTTTAAAAGGAAAATTTTATTTAATAGACAGTCAATTTATGGTTTTAAATCCTTTTTGTGTAAGCTATATATTATAGAGTAATTAACCTTTGTTAATCCTTGAACTATGGCATTGTAACCCGTAGCAAAGCCATCTTACATTGAGGGGGACAATAAGAGGTATGTCACGAAAATGAAAGATGGATTGATTTTTTTTTTTTTAATAACTTAAAAATTATTGTAAAATATGTCATATTAATAATGTCATATTTACCTATTTTTAAAATGTCACTTTCGCTCGGCCAGTGTCGTTCAGATCGGATCTCCTCCACCCAAATTCCTCCACAAGGTGGAGATCCACCACAAGATGGTCGCCGGATCTCCTCCCTTTCAGATAGCCGGTCGCGCTATTTTTCCTCCACCTGATCGACCCTTGGATCTACAAGCACAGAGAGCAAATCTCCTTCACGTGCGTCTGTGGTTGCGTGGAGGAGATCCGATCAGATTTCCATGTATGGAGGAGATCGCTCCTCCTCATGTGATTGGCACCAAGGAGATACTCACGCCGAAGCCACCGTTGAAGAGATTGCATTCTTTTATTATTATTATTTTTTTTTGGATTTCTTCAATTTTTCGTACGGTTTGTGGATTGTTGATTTTGTGTTTTCAAGAAATTTTTGGGTTTTTTTTTTTTTTTTTTTTTTTTTTTTCAGTAAATCGGTGATAAAACTTAGCAAATTCGCTGGATTTGACGGTGACCAGCTAGTTACCAATCGGTATCCTACCGGAAGAGATGGTTACATTGATAAAATGGTTACACTGCAATAGATGGTTACACTGATTGCATTCTTTTATTATTATTATTATTATGGATTTCTTCAACTTTTCGTACGGTTTGTGGATTGTTGATTTTGTGTTTTCAAGGAATTTTTGGGGGGTTTTTTTTTAAGTAAATCGGTGATAAAACTTAGAAAATTCGATGGATTTAGCAGTACCCAGCTAGTTACCAATCGGTATCCTACCGGAAGAGATGGTTACACTGATAAAATGCCAGCGAAGGTTACCAGTTGGTTACCAACTGGTAAACCGCCAGTGAAGGCTACTAGTTAGTTACCAACTGATAACCCGCTTGTGGTCGGTAACCAATTTGTAACTAATTGGTAACTCGTTAGTTGATGTGGTTACCTCATGAATACCAACTAGTGGTATATTTTAAGATAAAGAAATAAATATTTATGATATAATATTATGACATTTCTTCCGAGAGTTTTTTTTTTTTCTATGTTGCAAAAATCAATCTAACCTGGTAATCGTCCTTATAATAATTTTTCAATCCCTTTGCTTCAATTATAATATATAAAAAAAAGGGTAAAATCATACTCTTTCTCCCTCTCAATACAAAACAACTAAAGTGACAATCAATATATCTAACAGACTTTTAATTCTCTTTTCTTTATCTTTTTTTTACCTCTCATTTTCTTTCTTTCTCACCAAATAGAATGTTAGAGTCAGGAACTAAAACTGCTAAAAAATAAAAATTAAGAAAACGAAAAAACTCGTAGATTTATTTGCAAGAAGAAAAATTCAAGAATAAAAAATTCAAGTAATATGTATTTACCAAGGGAAGATACTAGCAATGTCCAATTATACAAGACAATGAGAGTCTCAAAAATGCTTTTTAGCCATACAAATATGTAAATATATATATATATATATGTATATGTTCATATATAACCAAAAGTTAAAATTATTATTCTTCTTTTATATATAAAGGAACTAAAAAAACAGAGAAAATTTTAAAAAATAAGATCAAACTTGTACAGAACTATTGAGCAACAAGGGTGAAAACTGCAACAAAGGTTCCAAAGTGTTTGGTAGAAACTTCCTAGCAAAAAGAAAGCACAAAGAAGTGGTGGTATTTCCATTATAAGTGCAGTTACTACCAAACCTTATCTTACTCAGAAACTCATCTGAAACATCATTCCTTCCAAACTTCCCGGGATGTGGACCACTCTTGGACCAATCAACCCAAGTGACACTCCGATTCGAGTTCTCTTCGGGGCAAATAATGTTTATCAATGTCGGAATATAGTGCTCATCCATGTAACAAGGCGGGTTACAATGTTCGACGAAAATGGGATAGTATTTGGTGTCCGATACAATCTCTAGGGCAATCTTCCGGTTGACCTCAAACCATTGTGAGCCCTTTCGCCACTCCGATATGGAAATTGTTGGAGACATGTTGGGATTGTATCGGCCACGACCGCTCTTTCTTGGGTCGTCGAAGGAAGCTGTGAAGCTTTTGTGGGCGTTTGTGAGGTAATTGTATGCTATTGTGAAGTTGAACAAAGGGATGCATGATTCGGAGAGTAATACGAATCTCTCGTTGGAGGAATCGAGTAGGGCATTTGCTAAGAGCCGTCTTTCGGCGTCGATCATCGACGATGTTCCCCATTCCACTGGCTGCATTGAAATAGGATGAACATCAGTTTGTGTACTATTCTTCTAGGTTTATTTTCTGAGAAAATGATCCTTTTTACAAACTGAAAATCAAATCACTCATCTTTATCCTAGAAAATTAGACCATTCTAGTTTTGTGAGATGAGAATGTCGCTATTCTAGAAATTAAAAGAACGAAGAGAACATTAAGGTTTAACATGGATGTGCCTACGTCCACGAATTAGGAAAATTGAACTCTATGAATAAGCTTCATATCTATGTACAAGTTGAGAAAACACAAATAATATCTCGATACAGTGTATCTAATTTGAATATGATTATGATATACTTAAATGTCCTAAAGTTATCTAAATAACTGTATTAGATTATTACAAATAAATTCAAATTTATAACTACGTACTTAATGGTTGTGAAATTTATCTTCCTTATGGTTATGTAATGTAGAATATAACAATTGCCCTATCTAGTAATTAGCATGACATTTTTGCATTTTTGTGTTTCAAAAAACTAAAGGAGTCTATTCTGTCGTGAAAAAGACAAACCTCTCTCTCTCTCTCTCTCTCTATATATATATATATATATATATTTTTTTTTTCCCCTTCTTTTTGGCAGATTTTTCTCATCTGTTTTAAGACTAACCAAGTAGTTCTAAAATTTTTCGATATGAAATTGCTTTGAAGAAAATAAAACATGTAAATTAGAATTAAGAAGTTATTTTAGAGAAACTTACGTCGCTTGGGATTCTTCTTTTATAGAAAACAGAGTTTTCAGGAGTTGAATCAACAAAGGAGGGATGTGAGTGAACATAAATGGTATAAAGACCATCATGACCTTTGAAGAACATTTCCCAAAGAGGACCCAAAGGTACTGGTCCCCTTGACAAGAACATGAATGCCACTTTAGGCACACGTTTATGCGGCGATCTTCCGTTGCTTTGAGCCGCTATAGCCCGAGTGAACAAATCGCTGTCATTCATGTAAGGCAGGATATTTGGCTTAACTTCTAGCTCCGCCGGCGGCGGCGGTGGCGGTGGCGGTGGCAGTGGCGGTGGGAGGAACGTTGGGAGTAACGGCGGGGGGCGGTGAAGGCGACTCTAGCAAGATAAACGGTTGTGCTTGAAGTGATGAGTTTGATACAATACTTGCCTGTGATAAGAACAAATGACTTTTGAAGTATACACTGAATGAGATTCCAATTGATAAACCAACAACAAAACACATCAAATGAAAAAAATGCCGTAATTGGAACCGGGGAATGAAAATATTTTCCATTGTCTTGATTTTTATTTTTAATTTTTGGCTAACTTTCTCTCATGATCTAGTGGATGGATATAGGAGGCTATGGTTAATGCAAGCGCGGCCGGGGAAGGCCTTGACTGGGTACTTAAAAACTAGCTAATAATGACATTTCAAAACCAAATCTTTTAGCGAAAGTTAAGACTTACGATGGCATGCATGTGTTTTGGTCTCACTTTTGGTTTCGAAATCTCTCTCTCTCTCTATCTCTCTCTCTCTCTCTCTCTCTCTCTCTCTCTCTATTTCAATTTGACAATTTTGACTCGTCTAGCCCTTTGAAACCTCTTCACGTATTCTTCTCAAAGACGGCTTTCTCTTTTGAAAAAGGTGATTGTTCAATACTGCCTTTGGACCTAAAACTCCAAGTGGGTTTTGCACAAACTGGATTTGAATGTTCAATTAATTTTGTTATGTAAAATGTTAAAAAAGATGCCTTTTTGTCGCCAACTAAAATCAGAACACTTTTTACTCGAGACCAGACCAAAAGGAGTTTACTCTTCATTGTTAATTTTCCTACTTTTTTGTTTTCTTTTTTATCTTGTCATTGTCCAATCATAAATGGTTTTCCAATAGGATGTAGTCACAAAATGTCACATTTTTATAGATTTTTATAGATTCAGTTAAGTTATCGTATTTTTCTTAATTTGAAATAACTCTTATGTTTATGACAATTTAGTAATATGTCTTATTGCTAAGGTTTAACGAATGAATCCTTCACCTTGAATCTCGGTTGGTTAGGTTAAAAATCAAATAGATGAATGTTCGTAAATTGTGCAGAAGTCAACCGCTTGGACTTTCTCACGCTGATCCTTAATTTACTCGAAGCACGTTTAGATTTTGTATCTTTTTAATTACCTCCATATGCAAGAGACAATATCTAAGAAACCTACTTATTACTTAAGAATCCCATCAAGACTGCTTTCCTTTAGGCTTAAGAAATATGAAGTTTGAATGATGAAAATAAAAAAATAAAAAACTAAAAATCAGCATAGACCATAGTTTCACATCTTTGGTCAAATTTTACAAAGAATTCAAGCTTGACATCTACAAGCTTAGAGTAACAGCTTCTTGATTGTTCACCGAATCCGAGAACTCGATCAATCCACCCAACACAACCCAATCCAGTATATTTGAGTTCGGAGGATTTTGGATTGGTAACAAATTGGGAGGACCATCCGTGAAAACCCGTAACTCCTGGGACAAATGAACGAGGAAATTTCACTCAATCGTAAAATCTCATAACCCAAAAACTGCATGAACTCACTTGGCGACATCGGGTTTGAAACAAATTGAGGAGATACTTTCATTCTAGTTCAATGGATAAACAGATCGGGACCAAATTCTCTATCTCCGAGTCTCGGATACAAAGCCGATGAGCCTAATAGATATAGTCAGACTAGCCGAATGAAACTTTTTTCAGTTACCAAGCTCAGGCAGACAATACGAGATTCGAGTAAATTGAAACCAGAAGGCAACACCAAAATCACATACATGTGAAATAATACTGTGAAACCAAAAGAAAGAAATTCGACAACTTAAACCTTAAATTTTTTAATCCCCAACATTCAACGGTGATTGCAACGAACCGGACTAGAACGAATTTAATTTTATATCTCAAGTGAAATTCACAGTGTAACGAAAAAAGAAAGGAAAAAAACAATTTGAGAGTGCAAGGCAACCACAAACCCAGTAGAAGTAAAATGTATAGGAAAAAAGAAATGTACAGTAAAACTAACTTTGGCACTCGTGAAGGTAAAATAAAGGGGGAGAAGCCAAAGTTCTCGAGGGCAGATGAAAACAAACAACAAATTTGAACCTTTCAACGTCACAAAAGGAAATCTGGAATCACTTGTGTCTGTGGAATCACACTTGGAGGTGCGTCTGTTCTTTGTCGAGCTTGCTTCTGCTTCGTCGATGACTACTCTTTTTATTCCCCTCCTGACCGTTTTCGGTCATTTCGTCTCCAGCATTCCTCGAACTTCTATGTTTTCTGTCTTTCCCGTGCACTTGATGCTTGCTTTTTCTTGAACTTTGGTTTTTATTATCCTGTTTGTCTATAGTCGAATCTTCTTTCAATTCAGGAGTATCAACATTTACTTTCTCCTTCCCTTTATTCTTACTCGAAGAGCTATCCAATGGTTTTAGCTGTGATGAACTGGATTTCGTGTTGCTGCCAAACAGAACTTCGCGTACAGCATCAGAGAGCGAATCATCCTTCCGCTGTGGCTTGGCTGCAATTGCCACTACATCTCCATCTAATTTCACCACCATGGGCCTAGGCTTTGCATGGTTTGACTTTTTCTTTGCAACAAGAGATTGCTCTGTAACCTTAACCAGATCTTCAGCGTTACCCTGTGATTTCGGGTCATTGGCTGGTGGATAATCATTCTGTACGTCATTCTTCTCCGAAGGAAGATAGTACAACCCATGACGCTTGCGGTGTTCTGCAAGGAGAAAAGTAGATTCGTTTGAAGGTTCCGACTCTTCTTTGCTCTGAATTGTTGGGAAAGGAGCAGCAGCTGTCTCATCTTGAAGAGGACTTTCGGGAGAGAATGAAATTGATGAAGTTAGTTGGACGGCAGGAAGGAATGTCTCCAAGTCCTCAAGATTCTCCTTGAGTTCTAAACCATCTGGTACAGGAACTCTTTCCAGTGCGGTCACTGAGACTGGACCAAGCTCATTAGAAAAGGCATCTTGCATCATTTTGATGATTTTGTAAGCTTCGGTTTCATCCCTTGGCAAACTTTCTTCCTTCTGACTTACACAATTGGTTATATCTTGCCGAATCAACTCAATGAAGCACAGCAAATTCTGTGCTCTTTCTAGTATTTCCACATCGTGACTTCCTGATAGCGGACCAACCCCCAATTCAACTTTATTTAACAAGTTCATTACAGATTCATCTGTCAAAACATTTGTCCCCAATGAAGCCAGCCGAGTTGTCTGGTCACCAGAAGCACCAATTTCCTCGCTGTCATCTCCAGAGATATCATCGAATGATTGATTTAAAACCCTTGGGTTGAAACCTTCCTCCCGCTCGTACTGTGCCGAAGCATTACTTGTTGCCAGATCAGAACCTTCCTGACGATTTCTTTCAGGTACCAATTGCGAAGCAGGAGGCACCAGATAAGAATGTAGGCAAAATATAAATACTTTAAAGGTAGCCTGTAAATATACCGCTCTTATCGGTGGCGGCAAAAGATTCGTACGAGGTTGTAGAAGTGCCTCCATTAGTTCTAATGGATTTCTTGAGAACTCAACGTATTCCCCTGACACCCAAGCAGCAGCAGACAAGATTCTGTGCAAGAACGGGTTACCAAGTAATGAAGGATCAATCAGCAAATCACGGCCGAGCCGAACAAGCACTGGCCTTACATCCTTGACCCTCATACCAATATCAATAAGCTGCCTCTCAATTTCATCCCCCTTTTGGCAGTGTGGGATCCTCGACATTTCTCCCAAAGTCATAACATACCAATCAAAATCAACAATAATCTCATACAAATTTCTACTACAAGTGGATAAAATCGACCCTAGAATCTCATTGCAGAACACAGGGTCAGATTTAAGGGCATAATTGAGCAAAACCCTGGAAATTTCAGCCACATTAGTCTCGGAAACCATCGCCATCACCAGGCGCAAGGACTCGAGCTTAATATTCAGATCCACATCACTCAAAGACTTAATAACAACCTCCTTATTCTCCAACACGGCCCACAAATGTTTCGGCGCAACAATCAAAAGCGCCTGCAGCGCAAGATACTTAAGATTCGGATCATCATCAACCAAAAACTCCCGAACCTTCTCAACCGCAAGCCTCACAGCAGATTCAAAATCAGCAAAACTAGTGACCACAGTCCTAACGCACTCAAACACCAACGATTTTGCCCCGGTCCGCCTCATAAGATCGCAAATCGGCTCAACAACCCTCTTGGCCAGCCTCGGTTCAAGAGGCACCAAGTTTGCGAATATCTTCAGCAACTTAATCAACACCCAATTGTTCTTGGAATCAACCAAAATCCTATAAAACTCGGGCGCTAAAGGAAGATACGATCTGGGGTCTTTCGAAGAAAGCTCGCAAAAGACCCCGACCGCCGCGGACACAATCTGCGGATCGGAACTCTCTAAATTCTCAACCAAACGCTTAAAACAGACTCTTGCAGCATCTGGGTACTTGTCAAAAACTCTCAAAATCACACCAATCGCCTTCTTTCTAACGAAAACTTTACTACTCGAGAGAAGAGTAAAAATCTCGGGAGTTAAGTCTGTGGCAAGATCAGGAGTGGCAATTCTAGAGAGGCATTCGAGGGCAAGGCTTACCTCGTACTCGTTGGTACTAGAAAGGTCCTTTCGGAGCTGGTTGGTGATGAGTACGAGGACGGGGGTTGTGTCGTTGAAGGAGAGGGAGGCGCAGTGGTAGGCGATCCGCTTGTGGGAGAAGCGGGAGGAGGAGAGGAGCTCGACGACGTGAAAGGCGGCGAACGACATGTCGTAGAAATGGAGGGAGGAGAGATACGACAGCTTTTGGAGGGCGACGGCCTTGGTGTGGTGGTCGGTGGACTTGATCTCGCGGCGGATCTCGTCCATGGCTTTGGAGATGAAAGGGGTCTCGCCGATGAGGCTGAGGCGGAGGCCCTTTATGAGGTCGTCGATGGTTCGTTGGAAGAGAGTGTCCATTAGAGAAGAACCCGCCATTGATTTTTGGGTGGTTTGAGATTTTGGAGAAATTCAGGTTAATTGGTGATGGTGTTGAGGAGGCATTTGGGGGTGATGGGGTTTCTGGGTTTTTGGTTGTTGGTTGTTGGTGTTGTTGGAATTATGGGATTTTGGGAAATGGGACCACGAACTTTGCCAATGAAGATTCTTTTTATGTTTGTTGCTGTCTGCTTCCGATCAAATTCGATAAAGCCAGGGAAGAGAACAGAAGAGGAAGTTTCGGGTTCGGGTTCGGGGGTTTATCTTCCCGGAACAGAAAATGGATAAAACTTCTTAAACGACAATACGACACTATGAGAATTAGGGCCAGCGACACAACCAGTCCTTCCATTTTAGTGCAGCACATACTAATTATTTTTTGAAATTCTAGAAATAAAAAGATAGAATTTCATGAGGACGCACGTGTAAAAACTAAACATAAATAATTCATGAAGTTTTGAAGTTTATTTTAGAAAACAAGAAAAGTTAGTGGGAATGGCCGTCTCCACTTAATCTCAAGTGATTCGTCATCGATGAAGGTATTAGATGGTGAAAATGTTTCTATTGAGCTGTCTAAGGAAGGGCTAATGAATATCGGACCAATAAGCTAGAAAATAGTCTAGAATGCTTCTTATAAAACTCGAATCTCACTTTTTTAGTTTGTCAAAACATGGAATAACTCATCATCTGTTTTCACGCTTTTTTTCTCACGAAAAAACAATAATATGCTAACGAAATATATAGACCGAGTTTAGATTTATCTTATAATTGAACTTGACGATTAGCTTCTATAAACAATGATCATTACAAGATAACAAATAATATGTTACTTGTCTCATGTCAATGTACCCATTTGTTCACTAAACAAAAGTGTTTGAAAACAAACAGAGAATTTGTTGATGTCAGTTAGGAAGATTAAAGTTTCCAGAGTGAAATCTAATTGAAAAAGATCAAACATCAACAAACAAGTAAAAGGGAAATTAAAATAAAAGAGAAGATGCAAAGATAAAGTGATTCAGCATAGTAAAGCCAACATTCATTAAAATTGTCAAACACTTTGCCTTCGCTGAATGAAAAATGTTATAGAGAGAAGATGTTGGAGTTTTCGCATAATCCCGGAGTCACTGTGATGTAGGTTACATATTTTCTTCTCATATATACTCTGATCAATACGATAGGAGTGACTCGAATCCAAATCATATCCGATTAGGATGAGCACTCTACCAATCTATCATCTATGTGACAAGATTGTCAAACTTTTGTTGGATTTCTGGAAGTATACAATTCATTTCGGCTTTAACTTTGCTGCCAGTCGATTGATTTTGTAAATGAGACGAAGTTGACATTAGATCAAACTTAGAACATTGTTCTTATCTTCCGTTTTTGCTTCTTTTAATTTTTTTTCTTTTAATAATTCATTAATTAGGATGTTTCAACAACAAAATACATATTGAAGTTGCACTTCTATATTTCAACCCAAGGTGGTTCAGCTGATTAATAACAATCCAACTCAAATCTAAATCCAAATTTTCATTTCTTAAAAATTTAAACCACTCATTTTTCTGTTTTTACACTATTCAAATATTATATTTAACAAGAAAAACTATTTAAACAAGCATTTCATTTGAATACATAATTCAAATTCTACATTTAAATACAAACATTCAATTTGAATTGACATTCTATTGCAATCTATGATCCCAACAGACGGTTAGTATCAAAGTTGTGTGTAAAATTATCATTAATTCACATCAATGACCATAAGATAAATTCTTTTAATTTTATCTATAAGGATAAATTGCTCATTTAGTCACTAAACTCTTGACCTAGTACAACTTTGGTCTCTGAACTTTTTTTCGTAGAACTATTAAAATATTGCAAAAACTAGTAATTCCCGTTACTTTTTGGACAGAATCTATTAGTAATTTAGTCAAAAAGTTATACTAACTACGAATTTCATCCAAAAAATTAATAAAAAAGACTATTGTAGCAACAATTTTAACTGTTTATAGTCATTTCAGCTACGAAAAAAAGAACAGAAAATGCCTCTAAACTACTAAAATGCTGTTATAATAGTCATTTTCATTAATTTTTATACAGATTCTGTTACTAATTTCATCAAAAAGTGATGTTAACTAACAGATTCAGTTCAAAAATTTATTTAAATGATTATTATAATAATATTTTAATAATTTAAGTGTATTATAACTACTAAAAAAAGTTTAAGGATAAAAGTTGGACAAAGTTAAATTCTTTGTTGTGAACCAATCGGGCCTTATTCCAGTGCTATAATCTTGGGATGTCATGCAATTGGGCTACAAAAGCCTGGACCTGAGTTTGCTCTGTTTTTCGTGGGCTGCCAAAAGGATAGTGCTTTGTGGCTAGTGAGATGAAAAGAAATGCGGTTTTTGCAATTATTTTCCTTTTTTTTTTTTTTTTTTTGTTTTGTTTTGTTTTTGTAGTTTTTGTTTTTTTGTTTTAATTCATCATTCATCATATTTAGGCATAAACTAGTTAAACAGGCCCGTTTGAGGGGACATTTGAGGGCGGAGTTTTGAAGATTGATTTGGAAATTTGTGTTTAGGGAGGATTTTTGAAAATATGGATCTTATTTTACTCGTCTTGTCATTATGAGCATTTTGACATAATAATCATCTCATTCGATTTGAAATAAGAAAGTTATGGACTTTTAAAGTTTGATTTTTTTGAAAATGAAAGAGAGAGAAAGTGAGGCGTAAAATGGAGAGTTTTGGATCAAAAGGTAAAATACCAATTTGTTTCAAACATTTACTTTTTGCATGACAATTTAAGGAACTTCACACAAACCAATATTCAGAATAAACAAACAATTTGTAAAATAATATGGATATTCTTCACACATAATTATAATCACCACAACTAGTACCTAGTAAGGTGTAAGTTTTATATCTGCATCTTACCAGAAAAAAGGGGAAAAAAATGTGTAAATGTTATTTATAAACTAAAATCAGCAATTATACGAATATCAAAGCTCTTACTTTAATCAATTTTATAAAATAAAACAACAGTAATACACGAAAATGTTGAGATTTGAGATATTCTCATCTATTCATTGAAGAGATTTGAATTTATTTATATTATTAGTTTTCATACTAAAAAAATAAGAAATTTCTTGATTTTAGAGAATTTGACATCTTTGCATAACTTACTCATTTTTATTTAGAGAAAAAAAAAACTTGTTTTCATGCTTATGAACTTGTATTTATATGGGATCGAGCTTATTTATAGTGCTATTTACTAGTGAATTTTTTCTCTATTCTTGAATAAAACCACATTAATCCTTTATCTTTTTTCTTCTATCTTTTAATTTCTTATTTATTTGTTCTTAGTTTTAAAGAAAAAAATAGTGGAATCCAATTTGTAGTAGAAAAAAAAAATAGCATAATAAGTAAAATGTGACCTTTATGTTTCAAGACCAAAATTGCAAAAATCATATTAAATGTCGGCATATCCTAAAAGAGTTTTCCTCACATTCTTTCAGTGACCTTGTCACTAGGACAGATTTATCATCTGATTCATGACTTTTCGGCAAGCTATTGCCCTTTCTTTTTTTTTTTTTTTTTTTAATTATTATGATTATTTCTAATTTTTTTCCCCTCCTTTAAGGTAAGTGAAGGAATAATGGAATCTGCTAGTTTCTCTAAAAGAAGGGATAAGAGGATGAAACGAAATGGGTTGACATTATTTTATATGGGTGATCTTGTTTGGCCATTATGAAATTGGAAGGTGAATCTATTAGCACCACCACAGTGGTACGGACAGACAGAACAAAATGGTGTTGTTGGTATGAAATATATATATATATAACATTTATATTATTTGGAGAGCACGCGTGAACCAAGTGTAGCAATGTAAAAAATAAATTAAAAGAAAAAAGAAAAGACACCATGTGACGAGCGCTAGAAACATCATGTGACGCCTTTAAAGATGTGGACGCTCTTCAAATATGCAGTAAAGATAAAGATAAAGATATATATATATATATATATATATATGAACCTATTGGTCAATATTCACATCGTACCCAGCAAAATAAATCCCCAAGAGATCAACTTCACTTATTGGTATAACTTTGAACCGAATATATAGTTAGGTCATTCTCTCATTTTGTCCCCCCTAGGCATGAGATAGTTTATCCTATCAAAATCCTATAAAAAAAATTGTGACATTTCAATTCTCTATTTTATCTTCTGGAAAAAAGAAAAGGAAAGAGGGGGGGGGGGGGGGGGGGGGGGGGGGGGGGGGGGGGGGGGGGTGGTTGGGCCGGAGGAGGGGTGTGGGGGGCAAAAAAAAAAAAAGGATCATGGATGTATAACTAAATGGTTGTTTTGAGGGGGTTTTTTTTTTTAAAAAAAAATTTTAATCGCCAAAGTATTTGAAATTTAGAAAATTTGTTATTTTTTTAAATGATTAATCATTGTGTAAAGTTGTTAATCGGGAATTGACCACATAATGTAATTAACTCAGTTAATCAGTTTTTGACAATAGTAAATCAATGATCAAGTATAATAAATCAGTAACTGATCATAATATCAATCACTAAATTTTTAGTTAATTAGTGATTAACAATGGTAAGTCAATGAGAGACCATAATAAAATACTTAGGGTGAGTTTGGTGTTCAAGTCCAAACTCAGATTTTCAAACTTTTTTTTGTCTTTTTCCTAAAAAGTTTTTGTCTTTTTCTCAAAAAGTTTTTTTGTCTTTTCTGAAATTCAAAAAAATTTACTATTTAAACTTAAAAATCTCATCTTGAACTTGTGCTCCAAACAGGCCCTTAGGTTTTTTCTATTCACCAAAATTCTCCACCCTAATGTCACACCCGATGGCACGGACTCTCCATCCCCCAAACCCTAACCTGCCCAAATTGGGAGAATGAATCCGACAACTCATCTGCCGCCGCCTTCTTTGACAAGCCCCATCGCCAATCCCAACCCCAACCCTAGCCCCATCCTGGTTTGAGCCCCCGCCCTCCTCCACCGCAGTGGGATCGGCAACAACCTTCCACTTGCCATCTGATTGACTAGAATAGCGCTAATTAAAAAGGTTTCGGACATAAACCCAACGGATTGGCCAAAATCGGCTACCACCCCAAGTTTCCCAAAATATCAGCCCATTAGTCATGAATTCCAATATTTTATTCGACTCTATACACTACACAATATGCACAACATTCCTTCCTAATCTAATCATAAATAATAATATTATTTAGCATCTGTTTGGCGTCCCATTTTACAGTTATTTTTTGAACTTTTTTTTTATCGTTTTTCTCTAATAAATTTGAATTTTTTTATTTAATCAAATTGAAGGTTTTGAATCTATAGTCCGAACGAACATATAGTTCTGTGCACCAAACACAGCATGTGGGAATTCTGTAGGCGCTGTTTATTATACGTTACCCCCCTAAAATCTAAAAAGACAATTATTTGAATGGATAAATCTAATTCAATCATGTAAATCCAACATTATACCAACATATAAAAAAAAACTGTTGTTACTTCAGAAATGGTAAATAGTTGTATGATATTTTTTTTTAATCATAAGCCTAAAGTGTGTGGGTGGACCAATTATGTCTTCAGAGAGCCTTTAAATACAATATCATAATAATTACCTTTTTTTTTTTTTTTTTTTCCCTCGGAAGCATCATAATAATTGCTTGCTGAATATTTTGCTCATCGTTTATTTCAAAATTAAGCTTCCAAGAGATGGCTTTTTTTTTTTTTTTTTTTTTTTTTTTCCTGTGCTTAATTTGTCTTTTAGTCTATTTTGTCTGCTTTTAACTCCTTTAAGCTGATCGTTTTCTGTTTTCAATCATTAAGCTGATCGTTTTCTTCCTTGTGATGAAGAAAGAGAGGCAAATAAATTTCCAATTTAAAATAGTTCGTATCTTTTATAGGGTGAGGACTGTCCTACACTATAATATAATAAGTAAAAACGGGTATAGTATGGTGTTTTATAAAAAATAATATACCAATGAATTTATTTTATACAACAAAAATGTTTAAGAAGTATAATATTAGTTTCCATAAATAAATTTTTTGATGTTAAATATTTGTAAAAAAAAATTTATTGTTTACAAAATAGTTTTTATGTTGTGCTTATATGTTACATGTAGAACTATTTTATGTCCAAGAATGTCAAGCCTCACATTTTAGAAGAAGACAATCGTGAGGCCGCAACTTAGAGAGATTTGGACTCTTTTCCTTGTAAAATATTAAAGGGATAATTGGTGTCATCGCACGCTCATCCCTATCATCTGTAAAAGAAATCTAGAGGCCATCAAGGAATTGAAAAGGACTTAATTTAATTTTACTTGAAGATATAATCAGGTTCACGTAAACTACTATAGATCCAACTTCACACAATACATTAACTGTGTAAGATCTTTAATATTAAGATTGTCAATCGAGTATTGAACCTGAAAACATCTAAGGAGTAAATCCTTAATTATCTGAATGCACTAATCCCATTGGTGGTAGGGAGATTTGGACCATGATAAGTAATTTTCCTAAAAAGCATACATGCAATATGTAAGACAACCATTCTTTAGAAACGAGTCCTATAATAGGATTTCTTTAGATTCATTTGGACAAAATGCAATGTGGTCCAAATGTATATTCACTTTGGAAGATTAGATTGTAGTGCTTCTTCTTTTAGGTTAAAATAAAATGCAGAAGCAACAAAATGTAAAGCTTTTCTCATAAGAGAACAAAAAAAAAAGGAACTAATCAGCACTTGGGATTAGTCTTTGTAGTGATGATGTTCATCCTTTAACCAACAAAATATATCAGATAAGATCCAAGTTAGCTGTGGTGAGCCAAAAGGATGATAGTGCTTCACTTTCAGTCACAGTAAGTGGGGTTAAATCATATATATACTTTCACCCTATACTCACAAAGAGTTAAAAGGCTCAGTTCTCAGGCTAAATGATTCACTTGCAATTCTCCACCAGTTGCTACTTTTGACAGCATTGAAAGTCACTTTAACTATATCTTGTTCATTGTACATTGCTCAGTTTAAAAAAAAATATAAAAAAATAAAAAATAAAAAAAAAACTTTTCTTATTAATAAACCCTGAAAGCAAAAACAACGAGGAATTTTATTACTAGCATAATTGATCTTAATTGTTTATACATTGCATTTCAGGTTTTCAAGGGAGAAAATAAGATAGAATAGCCCATTTGATTGTTAAGCCACTCCACATTGCTATTCCATAGTGACAATTTGGTACATCGACATCACTTTTTTGCTTTCTTGACATCACTTTTCATTTTCTTTTTGATAACAAAAAAATTCACAAAAGGGACTACTGGCATTGGCACGCTTTCTCTGAACGTATCCAACGAGTTTTTCTAGACAGTGATAAGAACGTTTGCTGAAGGCTCTAACTATCCGTCGAACAAGGAACGTGTCACCTACGTGTGGGTCTAGCGCTGACAGCTAACAAGCCTTCATATTTAAGACATCCGCTCAGTACTCAAACCTTAAATCATAGACCCAAATACGATAATCCTTTAAGCTTGACCACTACACTAAGTGGTATAGAAACAAAACCAACTTTAATTGCTTCTTCAAAAAGGCACAACTTCATTGTCTTCCCTTGACGCCTTGAAGATTAATCCAGCCAATAATAAAAAGCACAATTCATTTTCTACAACTTGAGTAATGTTAGATTACTAAGTTATAATATCCATTTTTTGTCCGAAGTATACACTATCTTAGATGAAGAGTCATTATAAATGTATATAAACAATGCTTTTAAACTTAAACTTCACAAATCATCATTCATTTCAGGAAAAGAACGGTTTCCTGTTTTAGTTGAAAGTCACTTTCATTTATAATTGTATGTACATTAGTAGTGATTTCAATCATTGCTCAAAAGCTTGTCGTTGGAATTAAATAATATCCCACTTGTGTCCAACTTTTGCTTTTGGATAAAAACGCAATATTTCTATTTGAAAAGTCAGCTCCTAAACTGACCACATTTTTACTAAAGAATTTACATGATTCTTCAGAATACTAAATACAAAAAAAAAAAAAAAAAAAAAAAAAAAAAAAGAAAAAAAGAAGGAAGTCTGTAATCAGTGACGGATTTACAAATTTTTCTCAGTGGCGGCACACAATAAGATACAATTTTTATATTTAAAAAAACGACTTATATGTTTTCCTTTGTATATATAAGAGGAAATTTTTTTTTTTTTTTTTTTATGTTTAAAAACAATGACTTTATAAGAATAAAGAGTTTAATAGCTTTATTTAATTTTGTTCAACATATTATAACTTTTAGGCACAACTCTTATTTTTTAGAAGCATTCCAAAATTGGTTCTTGAACTTTATCTTGAATGTCAAAATTATGATGAAAAAAGAGAATTTTTAACCTAGAATGTGCTAAAAATTATTTTCATGTTTTTACCAAAATTAAGTTACATTTTTATTTTTTTAAAATTAGAAGAATTAATAAGAATCCAATGTGGTTATGATACGAGAACGTAAATATAATATAAGTTTAGTTATGGTATTGAAGCATAAAATATAATTCAAATATTAAGTTTGAGTATATTTAAAAAAAAAAAAAAACTTTTGAGTGGGGACACATTAAAACTATTAAAAGAAACATGGGGGATCTTTTTAAAATTTAAAAAAACTTGAGGAGGGCATGTGCCCCAACTGGCCTCGCTTAAATCCGTGCTTGTCAGTAATAACCATCTCAAATACCTTCCATTCAGACTACCAATGAGTAGCAATTTCAATTAACGGAATGAAATTGAAGGAATCCACATTTCATGAGGTCATGAAGACTTTGCTAATCTTCATGCCAATTTATTCTTCTCTCGAGCTCAAAACCCTCGAGCTCAAAACCCTGATATATCGAAGACTTTGATGATTGTTAGCTTGGGGATATGCAAAATAAAAGGTAACTCTCGATGCTACACTGATAAGTGTGCATATCGAGAGTCGTTCCACCTAAAGTGAGATCGAAGAAAGTCATTGAATTTGTTGTGAATCAAGATTACTTGCTCAAGGATGAGAATGGTATTAAGGAGTTTCTCTATTATTAATAATTGATGAAATGAAATTTCTAGATTCCAAATTCTATAATGTGCAACTTTCTCTTTAAATAAGAAAATTTAAAATCACGTATTTCATTACTTTTCTCTCACTAAAATGCATTATTTTTTGTTATTTTCTTGACCTAGAAGTACACTTCCGGTGCCCCTGAAATCTGCTCCAACAAAATCGAAAGAGAATGGCTTCTTTTGTAAATTGAAATAATATATCGAGGAATGATATTCATTATGGATGTAAAACTTGATCAGAAATGCAAAAATATTAATGAAATATTGTACGTTTTTATTTTCTTTCTTTTTCGCTGGTGAATCAGGAGTCACTAGAAAATTGATTACAAGTGTTTACCAGTATTATCCTTACTTGGGAGCCACTAGAAAGAGTACTAGTTAATATGATTGACCTCAAGTCCTTGTACTACCACACCATCAGCACTAACAGATAATGCCAATGTTTTATTGTGGTAACAAAACTACTTTTGCACTATATATATATATATATATACACACACACACAATATAGTGACACTCGTTCGAGATGCCTTATCATAATTTTATTGGGAGATCGTGGCAGGGAACAAAGGAAAAGCAAAAGGAGACGAAAAAGACAATTTTATTTTTTAACTCGTAGTATAAAGTTTTTCTCAGGTAGAATTGAGCACCCACTGAAATCCATGAAGTGGAATCAATCTTGCTGCTTATCCATATTTCCTTTTCAACAAAATTGAGTTCCGAAAATCTGTCCCCGGCCGGCCCTTTTTTTTATTTATTTATTTTTATTCGAGTTTTTTTTTTAAAGGAAAATTATTTTTTTTTATTTTTATTTAAAGAGATTTTTAAAATTTAACTTTATTTGAATAACCGAAAAAATGTTTAAAAAATAATAATAACAAAATAAATAAAATGTTGAAAGACTCAAAATATTAAACATCTTGGGTTTTCGATTTCACTGGATTAATCATATTCAAATTCTCTAAATCCAATCAATCAACATCTATTCCTTATATTACCAGCGAATCCATCTAATTTAATCATTAATCTTTTTCAAAAAGTTTCATAACTATCTCTAACTTATGACAATCTCATGGTAAATTAAACAAGTGTTTATTCAATTATCACTTCTTAATCTCAAATTAAATACCAATTCATGAAAAAGTTGGCCATAAATTCACAAACAATAAGCATAGAATCAAATACTCAACATAAAACTGAAATAAAATATCAATTAATTAAAAATAGAAAAACTCAAATATTCATAACCAAACTAGATTACATATCTAGAAAAGAAAATTACTTCATAAATAAAAATAAAAATATACAAAATAAGAAAATAAGGTAAAAAAGTTTAATTTGGAGATGTCACAAGTCTCCAAAGTCTTTTTCTAAATTTTCTTCTCCCTCTCCTCTTGATGATTCAAGACAATCTCACTCTAATTTTGTACAAAACTAAACCTAGAGCTTAAAATATATATATATATATATATATATATATTTTTTTTTTTTTTCCTTTTTCTTCTTTGGTTTTCGGCTTCTCCCGCAGGCATGGCACGAAGCCGTAGGCTTCTATTTATAAGCTCCAACTATCTCCTTCAATTTTCCCTTTTTTAATTATTTTTCTTTTCTTTTCTCTTTTGCTTCAGCAAAAGCCGACGGAAAGCAACCCTTGGGGCCCACAAGAACAGGTAACAGCAGAGGATTGGAGAGCTGGAGAAAGTGGGGGTAGGTGGCATCGCGTTGTTCGCTGAAGAAACAGGCGCACGTTGAAACCATGGGTCGCGCAACATTGGATCCAGCAAGCTTGCTGATGTGCTGACACGCTGGTAGTCACGCACCGGCTGTGGCGAGTTTTGTAATTAAACTCGCGATCCTGGGCCTCCATCTATCTGATCTGCCGGCCAGAAACACGCATGGTGGGCCGCGAGTGATGGAAGCTGAATCCGAATTTCACCCAAGCATTCTATTGATAAGAGGGTGTTTGGTGTGTAAATTTGAGTTGAAATTGATAAGTTTAAATAGTAATTTTTGTTGATTTTTTTAAAAAGACAAAAAACTTTTTCAGAAAAAAATAAAAATTAAGTTGATAGGTGTAAGTTTAAACTTACATTCCAAACAAGCTCTTTGACTCCATTTAAGCTCTAAATTGTTACTTTTAACCCTCTTAACATAATTAACTTATACATTTGAGACAACATAATAATTTTGGAGGAAAATTAGATAAAATACTAGGATTATATTAAAAATATAAACTTTAAGACTGCTAAAATAACTCAATTTTATAGAGTTATCAGTTAGTATAGCAAATTTCGATCTTATGAATATTCTTCATTGGTTAAATCTGCCCAAGATTTTTTAAGTTTGTAACTCTGGTTCTAGTGTTTCAGGGCTCCTTCTTCTTTCCAACTATTATATTCTTCTTGCCTACTTTCTTCCTATTAACAGTAATAAACCTTTCAACGTCAACATAATAAGCCCTATTTTTCAAAACAACAGTGTTGAAAATTCAGAAATTGAACAAATTTCTATACAAAATCTGGTTGTGATCCTGATTATAATTTTCATACAACGTGTTGGAATGTTTGCACACATTTGACATTTTCAGAGTTTGCTAATTCTGTTTTTCCTTGTCATTTCCACGTAATACTTATCTTAACTTTATAAAAATTAATTATGAAGGCTCCATTTTTTTTTTTTTAATTTCATTTTTGTTTTTGCTAGAAATAAAACCTATATTTTCAAATCACCATAGTACCATTGACATGTCAACTCCTTTAGCCCGTTTGACCTAAAATGTAGTATTTCTTCTTCTTTCTTTTTTTAGATTTTTTTTTAATTATTACATAACATCAAATATTTTACCAAATTACTGGATTGTTATATCTTTGTATGTAGTATCAAATGAAATATTGTGAGGTACTCAAAAAAATTTTTTTTTTTTTTTAAATAATCCGAACACCAAAATACCAATTAATCTACTAATTCCATAAACCTCTAAACCAACCTATCTTACCAACCCCCTTGAGAAAATAATGATAAGAATAATGAAATAAAAGTAAAAGGAAAAAGAAAAAAAGAAAAAAGATATATACTAGTTGAAAAAGAGGGACAGTATAATTTTGCATAAAGAAAAGGTAGGCTACTAAAACTTTTTCCCACAATTTGAATTGACAAAAACAAAGGCAAACGGTAGAAAGATATTTCAAAAGTCAGTGATTGCTTAGAAGGCCATCTTTCCGCCTTATTGAGGAGATGACTACTTTTCCACTGGGTGAGGAGTATAATGCCGACAAAAACTTGCCATTTTTTCACAGAATTCTCCTTTTCCACGCTTGTTCGGAGCTGTTGTTTTAGTCGTTTGTTAAACTTTTTAATACTTCAATCTATAAGTATCTATATTAAGAATATACAGCACGACACAAAACTGTTTTTATTCATAGATCAAATTTTCAAAAATTTATTTAACGACTAAAATTATAATCTCTACCGATATTGAAAAACGATAGTTCGTACCTTCAGAATATCATCTTTTGTTATCATTGTTTAAAACAATCAGGCGTCAATTGAGTTAGGGGCTGTATAGGATGAGTTAAGGTTTTGGGTGCAATCTAGTTGGAATATTTAATCTTACTTTGATACTAGTTATCTTTTCTCTTCACTTAATAAATAAATAAATAAATAAATCAGGAGTCAGTTATAATAAAATTGAATTCCTCTCTCTCTCTCTTTCTTTTCTACCCTATGAAGTCCTTAAATGACAATCAACACCATTCAGTCTGTTTAAAATATAAAAAAAGAAATTATTTGCATTCTTCTTTTCTTGGCTATCTTTTTTCCCCCCCAATAATTTCAACCAAGTGTCTGATATGAGATTTCTTAGCAATCAATTTGTCCCTTAACTTTTTCATCAAACCTCTCTTATCCCCACTTAAGAAAATAATGAGAAGAATAACATTGAAAGAAAAATTAAAAAAAAAAAGAGCAATTTGTTCAAAAAAAGAGGAGTAATTTAACTTTAGATAAAGAAAATAGTAAGATACATAATTTTCTCCTACAATTTGAACCCATAAAACAAAGGCCAACTAAGGATAAAGATAATTTGAAAAACTAGAGGGATTTTTCATTAGGTCATCATTTATGGCATGTATGAGGAGATGATCTCTTTTCGTTATGGGGTATGGGACACGAGGGCCATAATATGTTGGTGACAAAAAATTTTATTTTATTTTATTTATTCATATTTATTTTATAAAGATAAAAAGCAAAAGAAAACGATAGGAGAAGAAAATGACCTTTATTGCTTTGCTATTTATATGGAACTTAAGGTACCTTAGCCAATAGCATGTAACATGACAAATAAAACGATTGAAGGATGAATTCTTACAAGACCTCGTACTTGTAAGACTACAAAAGGCATTTAAAGAGTTTTGGTGTAGGATTTTTCGTTACATGTTGGTCGTCTTTATATTTATTCTGTAGGTGATGAGATCTCATATCAATCGGGTCCTTACCTTTGAGGCACAAGTATTAAACACTAAATTAATAAAAAGTGAGTCTTATCTGTTGATCTCACACTGTAAGATATACTTTCTATCGGTGTGCAGTGTACATAATTATTTACGTTAGCTTCATACCTTGTCTTTCTGAAAGGCTTGCCTGTCTTATTTTTAATTTAAACAAAAAGTTAACTTAACCAAATTCTAAATATCCTTATTACTAAAAAAAAAAAACATAAATTGAAATTCAAAATTAAATGCTAACAACAAATAACATCCTAATACATAACTATACAAATTTAAATCAAATCTACACCTCGTTTTCTGTCAGTTTGACTTTAATGAGTTTGGTAGTTGTACTCCATTTATATTGAGAATGATGTTTGAAGGAAGAGATCAATAATTTCTCATAAAGTGCATCCACCCTAAAAAATAAAAAACATTAAAAAAACAAAACATAATATATATATATATATATATATGTATGTATGTATGAGAATATTGCTCAATAAAGCTAGGATCTCTACTTATATTTTTTCTTATAATGATCTACACCTACATGCTGCATGCAAGGAATGAAAACAAAAATTCCCATTTTCGGAAATAAATTGCACATAACTTACTTTATATTCTCCTTGCACATGGTATATTTAATCTTTTACCTATTCTTGGTCTCCACAAATAAAACCTATTCTTGGATATACCTAATCTTGGTCTCCATTCAAATAACTATTCTTAGACGAACTATTACTAAAGTTACTTTTTTTTTTTTGGAACACCTTCAATCGCAAGTGGGTTTGGAATAATATTTTAAAATAAAATTAAAGAGAGAAATGAAAAAGAAAGGAAAGGAGAGAAGAAAAATGGCAAAAGTGGGGAGAGAATTAAAGCAACTAATAGGGGAAGAAAAAAAAAAGCTAGAACTTAACTAGTTTGAAAGTTTAAAAAAATATTTGGAAAAATAGATATAGTGTGGGGGGACCTAGTTTAAGAATCTCCAACTAAAGAGGATATTTTTTTTTTATTTTTTATTGACAAGTTTAGTGGTGTATCTTTAGTGGATCAAATTTGAGTTGATAGATTTTGAAATACTTTAATGAATATTGCGTGCCATACCTTAGGCAAAACACATGCAACTTTAGACAAAAATTCAAGATAAGCTCATGAATGGAAGAAATGTCTCATTTGATGCTCCAATAGTGCCATAAATTCTTTTGATCTTCTTTTGGCCTTCTGTTTTCTTTGGCACGCATGGAGGCTTTTAAAAATTAAAGCAGTGCTTTTACTTGGTGATTTATTTACCAACTATATGAGAGTTCTAAGACGTTTGTGAAAAGTTATAAAGTGTTAAATTTTGTTGAGCAAAAATTTAAATTTTCTTCCAATAGTTAAATTCATGGAAAAAGCAACAATATATCACATTTTTAATCTAATTTCAATCATAATTTAATGATGAACGGAATTAAACGATCTAAACCATTGAAACTTTTTACCTAAACTAAGAGCTTTTTTTTTTTTTTTTTTTAATGGCTAAATCCATTTATTTTTACCTTCTAGTGATTGAGATTTGAAATGCTTATTCATCTTCTAGTTTTTTATTTTTTATTTTTAAATTTGGGGTGGAGGGATTCGAATCCATACCTTATAATAAAATTAGAGTTATGGAATTTGATTACTGTTAGATTATGCATGTAACCTCTAAAATACATCTTTTTTTTTTTTTTTTTTTGTTGAAAGTACCATGCAATCTAATTTCAGTCACAATTAAATAACGAGTTCAGCAACAAAAGAAATCATAATTAAATAATGATGGAATTAAAACGATCTAAACCATTAACACTTTTAGCTAAAAGCTAACAAAAAAAATTTTTTTAATGGCTAAAACCGTTTCTTTTCATCATCTAGTGATTGAGATTTGAACAGCTTACTAGTCCCAAATACTGTCTGATCTTCACCTAAAAATATCAAATTGCAGCTGTCATTTCTTTCCTTGAGATAATAGTAGCTAATTATATTGGATTAGTTCATATCTTAACAATAAACATCCTTTAATCTCTAAGAAAGGGAGTCTCTAGCTCATTTCATACAAGAGAATTCTTCGAGCTCCAGAGCCAACTAGATAAAGCACCTATAGTGTGTCTTTTTTTATTTATTTTTTTTATTTTTTAAATTTGGGTGGAGAGATTCAAACTCTAACGTTTATAATAGAAATAGACATATAGAATTTATCGCTAGATCATGCATGTAATCTCTAAAATACTTATAGTTACATCACATATTTACTTTGGAAAACTGATTAATCTAATTTACATTCACATTGAAGTGACCTATTACTTTAAAATGCAATTTTTTGGTTTAAAAAAAAAAAAAAGAGAGAGACAGAGAGAGGGCTTATGTGCTAATACAATTTATCAGTTACTGTATTAATAGAAAGGAAAATACTTTTACCATAATAGAAAAGAATATCTTTATTGAAAAGAACACATACATCTGTCTCTTTGGGTGCTAGGGTTTCGTTGGCTTTCCCCTTTAGGGCTGGAGTCCACCAACGGCCCTTAGTTGCCTCATGGTCTCTCAGCCCCTAAAGATGGGGCTGGGGGTTCCTCAGCAAGAGCCCTAGATGCCAGAAAAGCTAGTGTTTGGCAAGGAGGGGAGGCATGATGGTAGCTCGGCTACTCTAGGGTTTCGATCCCCTGGTCGAGGTAGAGTTGGAGTCGAGATCACAACTTAATTGGGCAATTGACGATGGAGGAAGTAAGACTGGCATGCTTTGTCGGCGTGTGTTTTCATCTTGATGCTCTGTCTCATCCATATTTTCTTACTGTACAGCTAGATCTAGCTCCGAGAGCTTCTCCCGAGCTAATGGTATTGTAATTTTGTTTTTTGGTTACTGTCTATATTTAATAACAGGAATATTCTCGCCAAGTAAAGTGTGGATTTTGTTATGGTGTTTTTTTTTTAGGTCTATTAAAATGAAGGTAGCGTCCCCACCGTTTGAGTTTGTTTATGGTCCACCAGATTGTGTCTTGGCAGTATTTTGGTTCCTCTAAATTTGGGTTAATGCAAAGTTGGTGGTAGCCTCGTACTATAGGATATTGGCTCTTG